>JAVTVY010053733.1:0-27616 GCA_036873755.1 Hanleya hanleyi
ACATAAAATCTGCTGAATTCTGTCAAATTTATTTACCCACATATGTATTAATGTTGATTCAAGAGAATACTCAACGATTAGTATTTGCTAGTACCGGCTTCAGTCATCAATCCTGTGAAGGGATATCGATCCAAGACTGTGTGGATCGATACCTCAAGAAAAGTTAGTAAAGATCTGGTAAATAGTTCTTCATAGATGAAGATCTATTCCAGGGAAGAGTCGAGTGTGTGTGTGTAGTACTCAACATTATTTCAGTCATATGCCGGAGGTGCTAGAATTTGTTAGGCGACGAAACCAGGCAAAGCCCGGAGGAAACCCTCGACCATCTATTGGTTCCTGGCGGACAATCACACTTATGGCTTGAGAAAAAGTTGGAGCAGAGCTGGGAATGAAACCGACGACCAGAGAGGTGAGCAAAGCTCGCGAACCACGTGGTAACGGAGGCCCCAAGAAAGAATCTGAGCTATATGTCAATGGTAAGTAAGGTTAATTCCGAACAAGAATAGAGGATGACATCTTACTGTATTATTGTTTCGGCTGAACAGCCATCCACACAGCTTTATGGTATGAGTAGTACGTCTCATGAACACCAGCTTTTATTTCTGAAGGCTGAAAGTTGGTGAAAATCTGATCTACAGTTGTCCGTAGGTCTGTTGTTGGAGAATTAATGACTGAATGAAGGCCATGTTGTTGGAAGAAAAGATTAACCATGGCGATTTGGGTGGAGTTGGAGAAGTCAATGTTAAAATCACCCAGTAAAACAATGTTATCACCAGCAGCACTGTTTAATGGTCCAGAAATGGCTTCTAGGAGACGGGCATTAGGTAGTGTTGGGGGTTTGTAAACAGCTATCATTTTAACTGGAGTACCATCTGTTAGATATGATGAGCAAGTGAGTACTTCTGTGCCTCCACTGTTGTTAATGATTGGGGTCTCAGAAAGTCTGGATGGTTTATAATAGGGGATATTAAACACCTTTACTAAGGCTGTATCAGTTAAGTAGTAAATAGTAATCCAGGGTCGTAATAAACTGGAATAACACGAAATAAACATAATAGTGCACATCTGTCCATAACTCTGTAAAGAAATGACGTAACACGAAATAAACATGACGGTGCACATCTCTGGGTTACTAGGGATATTCACTGTGAGTATCAGAGCTGTCAGTCAAATTGTAACTGAGATCTAGCCCGGACAAAAGTTAGTGACGGAAAATTTCAAAGGGCCATAACTCTGTACAGAAATGACGTAACACGAAATAAACATGACAGTGCACATCTCTGGGATACTAGGGATATTCACTGTGAGTATCAGAGCTGTCAGTCAAATAGTAACTGAGATCTGGCCCGGACAAAAGTTAGTGACGGAAAATTTCAAAGGGCCATAACTCTGTTAAGAAATGACGTAACACGAAATAAACATGACGGTGCACATCTCTGGGTTACTAGGGATATTCACTGTGAGTATCAGAGCTGTCAGTCAAATTGTAACTGAGATCTGGCCCGGACAAAAGTTAGTGACGGAAAATTTCAAAGGGCCATAACTCTGTACAGAAATGACGTAACACGAAATAAACATGACAGTGCACATCTCTGGGATACTAGGGATATTCACTGTGAGTATCAGAGCTGTCAGTCAAATAGTAACTGAGATCTAGCCCGGACAAAAGTTAGTGACGCGAAATTTCAAAGGGCCATAACTCTGCAAAGAAATGACGTAACACGGAATAAACATGACAGTGCACATCTCTGGGATACTAGGGGTATTCACTGTGAGTATCAGAACTGTCAGTCAAATAGTAACTGAGATCTAGCCCGGACAAAAAATTGTTGACAGACGGCCGACCGGCCGGCCGACCAGACGTACATGCCGATTGCAAGACCCCGCAGCCCGATGGGCTGAGGGGTAATAAAACCAGAAGTTATCATTACCCATACACCAATTCCACGGTTGCGGTTGCATTGATCACTAGTGGCGTAAAGCCATCCTGACATGCGCATTATGCTTATATCCTCTCAAACTTAAACGTTGTTCCGTTCACGTATATGCAAAAAACCTTGAGATAAGCCGGATCTTAAGTGTTTACAAAAAATCGAGTTACGTAATTAAAAGAGACGTGTTGAACAGTTCAGATGTTCGTACTGAAGTTTAAAGGGACGTGGAGGTATGAACTTACAGCAGAAACACTTTTACTGAATCGACGAATGTCAATGACCGCTTTGATGGTAAACACACCTAAACCGTTAACATACTCAAACTGCCTTGCCAGTCTGGAACATACACAAGATCATATGCAAATATTTGTTCACAGCTGAGGGGAAGAATTGTGAAACGCTGAAGGTCAATTCCTTGCTACTTGGGGCATGAAGCCAAAAAATAAAATCTTGAGAATGTGCCACAATGAGATTGTTTTATAATGGTGATACAGTATAAAGATAAAATCTAAAAATTCAGTAAGATTGCTGCAGAATTTTCCAACCTGGGGTGTTATGAAGTTCCAGGATCAAATTTTCTTATTTTTGCTTTCAATTATCTCACAAAATTGGTTAGATTTTATTACCATTGTTTAGCTGCAGAATGAAGGATTTCTTTTTTTATTTACATTAATGGTTAATGGTGTCTTGAAAAATCATAAAAAAAATCAGCAGGTATTTGTAAATATTGTCACACATTGTAAATTTTGCATGGAGTCACCGTTATGTAACGCAAGTGACGATAAATGCTACTTTTTCTTTTATTAGACAAAAAACTTCAAGTTTAATTGAGCTATTTCTATCACTGCTTCTGTCCGTTGTCATGAACATATGACCATAGTTTTGAGTTCCTACACCATGTGACTTCTTCCAGTGGTAGCGCCAAATCTAGTAACGCGAGTGACAATGTAACGTGAGTGACGGAGTGTAACGCGAGTGATGCTATCTGGTGGAAGATACTATTTTCAAATTCCAATTTTTATTAAGTCATGACATGCTGGATAGGATGTGACAGAAATATAAATACTTTAAACATGTGAGTATATAAATCCCAAAGAAAAATACCCAGAATACTTTTGATCTTGCTCACACTGCATGTGCTTCCTGCCGTCTGCTATTTGGTTATCAATACATCTCAAATTCCATCCAACTTTGAATTGTGTGGTCCACCATTTCTTAGTTGAAATAGCATTTGGAACTGGAGTGTTGGAGTCCTGATAATTCACTCAACTACATTTCATGGAATTATTTAGGAATATTTGCAAACATAGCTGAAAATTCACCAGGCATGCCAGGGATACATGTAGTTAATAGGCCCGCATTTTAGCAGAGTTCATTTCGACCAAGGGACATATTTCGGAATTTTGGCAGTTCCTCCACCTGTTTGTTATTTTATAGTTTATGGTTGACCAACCGATATTAGTGAGTTTATATGCAGTTGCATTGTAACTGAATTAATAACTAGGACTTATACCAATTTATAATATCTGTATTACTAGCTGGGTGATATTGCAACTGCATTCCTCTTTCTCAATATAAATACATATACATTTTATATTTTCTTTTCTCCAGTTTTGCATTTTTTTAAATCTAATAGTACTCTGTTCTCATAGTTTAAATTTTTTTTTAAATGGCAAGTACCTTAATTTATTTTTTGAGAAAAATAAATGTTTTATTTATTTGACATAATTCTCTGGTTTGTATTTTCGATTTCAGAAATACCTTTAGGAATTATTTTTAATTATTTATCAAACGATGTTCATCATAGGAGGTCTTTTTAAGTCCAGACTCATCTGGAATTCGAGTTTGATGCTCTGACCGGTCTTTTAGGTCTTGGAATGTGGCATCTCATGTTCAAATGTTAGTAGTGTTGGGATCTACAATGTCTTCCGTAAAACAATTTGTTTCACACCCTCACTATTAAATATTCAAAGTGCTCACTGGAAGCAACATGAAGTGAGTCTCTTCACTGCACTAATTGACCAAAGGGACTATGCATGTGTGAAAATAAGATATAATGGCTAGGAGACGATTCTTGAAAAATAATCTGCATTTGGGACAATACTATGACGTCACAGGTGTCGTTAAATGACTCGGATATTGGTACTCTCCATGTGAAGGATTGGTGTCTGGTTAAGTATGACGTGTACCCTGGTGAAATACTCAGTATCGTTGAGTATTTCATATCCGCGATGATCCGTACAGGAGCGGGCCATACCTACACCCTGTGATTCTGTTTATTATACCACCGGGAACAAATAGTTAGAAAGTGAGATGGTCACTTCCTTAAGCGTGTTAATTGCATGTCCTTCTCTGAGATGAACATAAAATGTACAAAGTTCTGTTCAGTTATACTGTATCTGAGATCTGTTTTTATGGCACAACATAATTTTATGGTTTGTGGTGTTTAATGTTCACTAACATTCAAACTTTGGTATCCTCAAATGAGAGGTAACGCGAGTGACGTAACGCGAGTGCCGAGACATGGAAGTTATTCGAGCAAGCTGTTACACATTGGAACAACTTAGTGGATTCCTAATTGCATTGTTATTTCAAGAGGTCTACAGAGTATTAACAGATCCACTAAATTGTCATCTGTGTGTAAAGGCTTGAACTTAATTCAAGAATGAAGTTATGGCTAAAATTTCCATGTCCTTTTTGCTGTAACGCGAGTGACGAGTACGCAAATTGGAATTAAATAAAAGTCTTTAATGCAATTACAGCACTTTAAATTTGTATGAATACTTTAGGGCCCAAGTTGTCTTTATGCATTATGTGTGCATGCATACTTTCTTTGTTGGAGGCAGGTGGGGTATAATATAACCAATATGGTGAAAAAATGTAACGCGAGTGACATGGAATTGACCTGAAGGAATCCAGATCCAAATTATTGAGAAAATACCCAAAATATCCAAAACCCTTACAAAAGTTTAGGCCAGTCTAGTTTGTTAGAGAGGCAACATGTCGCCCTTTTACATTTCAAAGACATATTTCCTGAATAGACTGCAGTCACTGCACTTGATGCAATGGCTTTGATTTACATCACTATCTGAGATGTCTGGCCAGTATAATGAATACTCAACCTACTGTTAGAGATGACAAACACACACATTTGCTGGATATTTTCCATTAACTTGGTTACGGTACCTAATCTTTATTAAAATGTTTTGCTTTCTTATATCTCTTCGACATGGGTGAATCATCTCTTGGAAATAAACTTTGCTCCACTCATGGAAGCTCGAGCTCTGTTATATTTTATCATAATTTGAGTGCCTAAATGGATGAGAGCGGTACAAGGTGTTATTGAATCTAGTATTGTTGTTGTTGCAGAATATTAAAAGAGTATAAAGAAAATGGTATTGTACGTGCAGTGCATTTAGATCCTGTATATGTGTGAATGATAAATATTGAGCGTGCAAGACTATAACCTGATAATAACGTGAAAACGCTACAATTAGGCTGTGTCACTTTTTATCACTCCAAATTATATGGAATAAGCTCTTGCAAAATACAGAAAAAAGAAAGATTATCATACGACTACTGGTAAGGACGATCTCTTTTTCTGTCGAGTAGTTGACAATAAATTTTAAACAATTTCCCAAATCTAACTTTGTTAGTTGGTATATGAAAATAAATTTCGGAAATTCTTTACATATAATTGCCAACTATTCCGCTGAAAATGAATAGCCCTTACCAATATTTGTATGATAATCTGTCTTTTTACTGTATTTTGCGGGGGTTTCTTCCATATTTCGCGTATTTTTGATTGACCAAAATTGACACAGCCAAATTGTAATGTTTTCATTTTATTGTTAGGTTTACAGCCTTGCACCTCAATATTTAACATTTACACGTTCAGAAACGTCCAGTTTAATATTGCAAGTCCTGAAACTAAATTCTTCAATTTCCAAAATACTCAACAACCACCACCACACTGGGTTAACTAAATTATTGTTGTTGTTGATCTGTAAATACACTTTTGAGACCGTTGGGTATCAATCACTGGTGCTACCAGTAAAAAGCCAAATGATGTTATATCCCAGAAATGCTGTTTATTCTCTTACGCTTGAGATACTTGGCGGCGGGCGTTGTTCGATCGATCATTATTTATTGTTTACCTCATTGGTTCAGAGTGAGGCAAAGAAAACCATATTCCCAAACATTAGGTAGGCTGATAAGGAAAGACATATTTTCAGTGGTAAGGTACGTAGAAATAATATGTACACTGTAAATAAGAAAAACATGGTCATGCCATTTACAACCCTTTTAACTAACCCCTTAAGTTCGCGTGAAACGAAAGCAGGCAGTGTGTCCAACGTGATATGCCGATTGCTGTAAATATTTGAGATTATACGTCAGAGACTTTATGTTTGTTCATATATTCTATACACTAATGAGCTATTTTTTTTTCAGAATAATTAGTTACTCACTTATGCTTTTCAGATGGTCGAAGAAACAGCAGAAATCTCAAAAGGACTTTCCTCCAACAATCAGCAATCAACGCGCCACAACAAATTAGACTTGCCCACTATGATCTAATTACTGAACCCGGAAATGATTCGGAATTTGTTTTTAACTATCCAGCGGGCAAACATATTTACTTTTCAGAAGCTTTCGAAGATATTTTATTCAGACCTTTCTTGAAAAGGGATGAAACATTTATTGAATTAGAATGCCAGATATATGTAGATTAATAGTTTACCGGCATATCTATCTTTACAATATTTTGATCGGTACGGCAGCTGAATTTCTTTAGGGTGAAGTGTCGAAATACATAATCTTAACATAACACAATGCTTTATATAACCACCCACCAAGTTGTGAAACGTACTTTGGGTAAACGAGAAATAAATGGTTCACCCCAAAACAAATCCACCAGTATATTCTTGAAGTGTCGATCTATATATTCCCGTCGTCAAATTATTAGATTTGTGTACTTTTACACCTCAAAATCCAAGCTCACTGTCCGTTTTACATATCTCACTGAGCTGATAGCCCGTCTTTTCTCAAAACGGCTTTGATTGGTCAGTCGCGGGAAGTCTCTGGCAACCACATATGCAAATATCCATTCAACAGTTCAGGCAGGAAAATCTAACTTTCAACTTTCTACAACTCCCAGATGTGAACGGCGAAAGCCTGACGACGAATATCACGTGGCTTATTGTTTTGGTAATACAAGGGATTAGATAATCAGAAAATGAATTTGAAATAAAGAGATCAAACGAACTAGATTTTGACTGCAAGAGCATAAAAGACAAAGTCAATTGATTCAATCACCAATCTATTCAACTATGATTGTTTTCTGTCCGACTTGCATTGACCGCAGTAGGAACCAGAGCAAATGTACATTATCCCCTGATACACTTTCCCCATCAAGGCCACAATTATTTCAGCATACAGAAGAATTTAACTGAAACTCATGTATTAAAAACCTCCCTCTGTGTGTTCTTGTGCAGCCCAACAACACTTGTTCGAAACATACTTCACATATATCTTTCAATCTCAGCTCCCTGATATAGAGATACACCCCTGTAAAATGGAGATGAAAGAAGTTCTTCATACATCCGCCACAGGAGGCAATGAACATATTATGTGTAGCGTGTGGTGATAAAGAAATAAAATTGACATCTAACGAATTTGCATAATAACGAGACATATTTTGTTCCCCAATAGAATATAATGTTTTGTTTCGATGAAGAATTACTGTTACAACAGAAAATGTTGCATGCCATTAGCCATTACTGTTACATAAATTAATAAAGGCAAAGCCTGATCATCTGAATTTATCCTGGTTCACTATGGACATCACCTAATCGCAGCATGTTAGGCAGTCCCTCATATGAGGATAGCGTTGGCTACACGGGTTGTCAGTGACCCAATTGGGGGGCAAGGGGTATTTTCGTACCTCGTTTTGGGGTAATTTTCATTATCTGTTCTCAGTTCTGAGGAAAACTAATTTTGCGTACACACGTTCTGGACATATTCCACGTATTTTCCTATTTTTAATTTTCTGTTCTCTGTTCCACCAAGTTATAATTTTGCGTTCCTCGTTTTGTGAGATTCGTTATTTACGTTCCCGTTCACACCATCACTCTCGTATGCTTGTTTGCAAGAGGGGACGCAACTCTAGCGGATTCAGCACTTCTGTGTGCGTTGAAACAACCCTGTTGTGGAGAATGACGTGATTATGCGTGCAAAAACTACTTTCTTCTTTCGTTGGTTGGCTCGTTTAGGACACGTTAAAGAAATCCCCACAAATCCTCTTCTTCGATTCCGTGGTCCAATTTTGAAATTTCAATGGCGACATACGCCTACAATTTTTTAATATATCCACATCCGAAAACCGTCCTTAAATATCACTCAAGTTGGTTATTTTGTTACAGATTTGAAGGAAGGGCGGATCTACGGGGCGGGGTGGGGGGGGGGGGCGGAGGGGTCCGGTTATAGGCCAGTAGGCCTGTTTTGTTTGTGTTAAACCAGGAAGTCAAAAGTTATCAGGCATATTCTTCAATATCGATGCGTGTTTATGCGAAACAAATGTGATAATAGGACAATAAATCTACCTACATTGTGTTCAAATTTATTTCCGGTAAAACGCATCTCCCGCAACCTGGAACCCCGGAGCTTTCGGGGCCTAGGCGGCCCCTGGCACCTGTCAGGCAGTGAGGATCGCTTGTTTTAGTGAGGATCGCTTGTTTTTGAATCGGTATCATATTGGTTCTACTGTTCCATGATGTAAAGGTCATCGTTTTTTCATCTGTTAAATATAACTACAAAGTCAAATGGATTCAGGCATGAGGTATGGTTTTTTCAATATCGATGCGTGCTTATAAATGAGAAACAAACGTGAAAATAGAACCATAAATCTGCATACATTATGTTCGAATTTATTTCCGGGAAAATGCTTAGAACGCATCTCCGGAGTTATAGGAATTCGGAGCTTCCGGGGCCTAGGCGACCCCTGGACCCTCACCTGTTGGGCTATCAGGATTTCCTTGTTTTATCTTTTTGTGAATGAACCGTATCGGTAGGCATCTTTGTTTCCCTTCCATGAACTAAATGCCATCGTTTTATATGTTTTAAATATAAATAGAAAGTCAAATGGATGCAGGCATGAGGTGCGATTTTTTTCAATATCGATGCGTGCTTATAATTGCGAGAAAATCGTGAAAATAGAACCATAAATCTGCATACAGTATGATCAGTTTTATTTCCGGGAAAACGCTAAGAACGCATCTCCGGCGATGTAGCACCCCGGAGCTTCAGGGGCCTAGGCCCTAGGACCCTCGCCTGTTGGGCTGTGATAGTCGGCCCCTCCCCCTCTGAATTTTGCCTGGATCCGCCCTTGTGGAGTATATAATGAAATATGTTGTCAACTGTGGACAATTGCCAACGTTTTCCGATGTTTACTCCGCTGCATGTACGGACATTAACAACACTATTAAACAGCGTGGTAGCTAATAAAACACACTTGAGTTCTTCGCAATTGTTTTTTCTTCGTTCTTCGTATTTGGATTATTTTTTTCTTTTTTCTCCGTACTAGAGATATATTTTTTTTACGTTCACACGATCGCTTACCTCCCCCCCACCCCTTGCCCCCTCAATACGGGGGTCTGTAACTTTTACTGGCCCCATATATTTCTTTATCATATACCTATGCGTGCTAGGATAGTGATACACACTCGCGTTTTCCATTTCTGTATCACCACAGTCGGTATGTTGTATTGCCCCACTCGCTTACCGGTACTACTTTCGTCGGTGACCTTGGCAACGTATCGTGGGGAATCCCGTGAACTTTTCGTTCTGTTCTATTTGGGGAACTATCAATTTCAACCATACTCATCAGTTCTGAAGGCTATTTCCAGATCAATACAAATGAATTTACACTTGCGATAATATATGCATATATACTGAACCTATTCTGGGTCTGATTTTGAACATTCCTTTTATTCCAATACTCAAAATCAAACAGGCCTATAGGCTTGTTACCCGGTACTCGAAATTATTTCTTGACGGCGAATACAAATGAACGAAAGACAAACTCTGTGGCTCTACTGCGACCACGTTTTCATTGACAAGAACTGTACGAAAGCATCAACACATGGCCACTCTGGCTCGTAATGTTGTTTAGTCTATATGTTGTAAGTCTGTTAACCTTGAAAATAAACACGCCGGTCAATCTCGTCCCCCTCGGTTTGTCTTCGATGAAGTGATAACCGGTGCTGCAAATCTGCATTTTCGGGCCGCCTTGATGGGGACTGCACGCTCCCCGTCTGGCCATGGATTATCAGTGCAATTGCCCGTGCAAGCTCTGCTTGACTACTGCTTCATAGAAAACATTCGAATTCCAGGGACAGACAGCCGATCCACAGTTATAAAATAGACAGCAATTCAATCACGCGTTTCCTTATACAAATCAAACGTCATTTGAATTATTATGTTTGATTCGATAAATCAAAAGAGAAACCGTAAAATCCAATCATGATCGTATACCGGTAGTATTTTTTATTTATTTTTCTTTAATTCGATTTAGATGTAATACGGCCGTATAAACATTATGCAACTGACAGCGTGGACAGGGCACAGTAAGTTTTCTGGGCAAATCGTAAATCCCACCCATTTCGTTCCTCCAAAAAGTTTCGTCACGCTAAACCACTGTAATGAACTTTCCTTGCCGTGAATTTCAACAACTGCATCTTAGCAATCGGACATGCGTCCATCTATAAACGTACCTTTGACACTGACCAACTGACTGTAAAATGTAATTCCTGAATCAAGAATCATCTGTGACACTGTTGCATGCTTGTTGCTTGTCATTATTTGACCGCCGTACGCCTGCATAGGCCTAGATCCATCGTGTTTCGCAGTTCCAAAGACAGTTTGTTGAACAACTCATCAAACAGTATATATGTACGTTTCAAGTTCACCATTTCTGCAATCCCCGATGTCAAATATTGCGGGAGGTAATGTACCTGACTGTCTTTCTTCCCTCTTTCTCGTTTTGTTTATCCTGATCTGGTTTGTTTCATCGAGACTCGCAAGTTTATTTTTGGCCCATGCCACGTGCGCGGATTTATTCAATTAGGTCAAATGAGCCTTATCAGGTCACATACACAATCAATGCGTGTCATAATCGGAATTCAAACGCCCTATTAGGTGAATAAAAACATCCTATGAGTTCTGTATATGATAAATATATCATCATGTCACTGTGTTGTTCCCGCACTTTGTATCAGCTCTCGTTCTCGGAGTCTGATCGCGCATCGACCTCGACCGTCGGTCTCGGTCGATACGGCGATCAGACTCCGAGAACTCAAGCTGATACAAAGTGCGGGAATAACACAGTGTCATGATAATATATATGTATTGGTTCACTGACAAACCGTGTAACGAATTTATCCCACTGAAGACCTTTTCTGGACGAGCTAATGTCGTCCATAAGCAAATTCTGCGATAAAGGACTTCTTGTGAACAACTTTGACCCTATGATGTTGTTGTTGCTCACGAAAAAAAAAAGCACACTGTGAAGTCACAGTTGCAATAATCATTTGCGTTGATCGTTGATGATTTAGAATACGACTCGAGCTGTTCACAATATGAATGCTATCTAATTTAGAACTACAGCTGCTGAAGCTCACATTTATTAAAAATACTTATCAAAATGAAGCCCGAGGAAAATCGACGCGAGCCAGACGACGCGAGTGCTTTGAGACGAAATGATGTATTAAGGGAGATAACCTAGTTACCCACCCCAAATTACTATCGACTGCGGTGGATGGAAAGGTATCGGGCGACCATGTGGCCGTGATCGCTCGTTTTCATTGAACGATTTTGCCTGGAGCGGGATAAGATTGGGGTAGGCCTACACATAATTTTCAATGATGCTGAAATGTCATGAGCCTGTTAAAATGGTTGGATTGCGCAGACTGATACTAAGCTGGTGATACCAGATATACATAATCATCCGTGATACTAAAACGTCATGACCACAATTGTAATATTTTGTCTGAACTGATACAGAGGCTGATGATACATGTGTGCTTAAGTAACACAGTGAAGCATTGCCATGTTCTTTAATATCAAAGAACACAAATATGATGGTTGTGCTAACTCGACTGATACAATCGTGATGATAAACGTAAAACTAGTGGATCACGTGACCCATTACTTATGTTCTGTAGTTGGCAATATCGTATTCGCTGTGGCGAATATATGACTAGGCCGCGTTCACTTCCAGAAGTAGGTTAATATGTTACATAGCATGGAGTGTTTGCCGCGCGCAAATGGACGGAAATTCAGACATTTTCTTTGTTTTCGATGTTAGTTGTCGTCTTTCTTTTGTTAGGACCCAAGAGGTACGTATGCCCACGTCCACGGCTTATTGTTTTGTATCCCAAACATCCAACCGACTATATATCGGCCTGTATATCGATTAGGACCTACACTTAATTTCATTTCCATGCTAATTGAAATATTGTAAAGTGATCCCCATCATGCGCAACAGAATGATGTAGATATATGCTAAATCGATGGTACAGGGGTAAAAAGTTCTGTGTCCGGTTATTCAGTCTTCCAAATTAGCAAAATTTGGTTTACGACGGTACGGCGGCGGCACTTTTAACATTCGTTGGAAGTAAAAAAAGAAACAAATTGGACAGCAGCAGCAGCTGTTGTTGTTGTTGTTGTTGTTGTTGTTGTTGAATCGGTATCATATTGGTTCTACTGTTCCATGATGTAAAGGTCATCGTTTTTTCATCTGTTAAATATAACTACAAAGTCAAATGGATTCAGGCATGAGGTATGGTTTTTTCAATATCGATGCGTGCTTATAAATGAGAAACAAACGTGAAAATAGAACCATAAATCTGCATACATTATGTTCGAATTTATTTCCGGGAAAATGCTTAGAACGCATCTCCGGAGTTATAGGAATTCGGAGCTTCCGGGGCCTAGGCGACCCCTGGACCCTCACCTGTTGGGCTATCAGGATTTCCTTGTTTTATCTTTTTGTGAATGAACCGTATCGGTAGGCATCTTTGTTTCCCTTCCATGAACTAAATGCCATCGTTTTATATGTTTTAAATATAAATAGAAAGTCAAATGGATGCAGGCATGAGGTGCGATTTTTTTCAATATCGATGCGTTCGAAACGATTCACGGAAACTATACACTTTCAATATCGCTTATCTTTTCTTTCATCAAAGCGCGTTTCCCTCATCAAACACGTGTGCTTTGAACGCGTTTCTCTTTTCGTTCAACTCGCGCAAATTTCTGTTCTTATTTTGCAAACCAAGCCAAGAAGTCCTCGGCTTTCCCAGTCTCTATTATTAATCCATATCCTATGAAATAAATAATAGTGGCGTAGCCTTTAATATACAGGGGTAAAACGTTATGTTCCCGGTAGTTTTCTTTTTGCCTAATTCACGCCATAAACTAATAAAACGTTATGAAAGCAAACGAAACTATCGGTATGCTAACTAACGGAATGCTTTTGTAACTTTTGGCGGGATTATTCGATATCGTTTCGTTTATATATTGCGCTAAAATTAAATCTTTCGTTCACCAAGCGAAACAATATTTGTCTTCCCATACCAAGCGAAACTTGGCAAACAGATCACTCACATGTTTTTACACCATACTTCTCTTTTCGAGT
Source organism: Hanleya hanleyi (assembly GCA_036873755.1). Classification (NCBI taxonomy): domain Eukaryota; kingdom Metazoa; phylum Mollusca; class Polyplacophora; order Lepidopleurida; family Hanleyidae; genus Hanleya; species Hanleya hanleyi. Next base: position 13,627 of record JAVTVY010053733.1, read on the forward strand.
CCAGTGGATTTTTGTCCTTTTCGATTCATCTTGAAACGACCTAATTATTAACAGCTCTTGATCAACCTTCTCAATCGCCATAACAATGTACAAATGAAAAAAAAAAAAACGAAATAAAGCAAAAAGACCAAATAGTATTTTCGTTTGACGACGCAACCATGATGTGGTAGGTAATGTTTATTTAGCAACAACAACAACAATTAAAATTTCAAATTCGTTCCAAGCGGACGATTAAGCGCGTTTGTTTCTAGTTTAAGTATGTTGATACTTAGAACACCAGAAGCTCATCACCGCTCATCACTAGTAGTAGTAATGAGTTCCTGGTAACATAACTCTAAGAATATTAAACATATGGTTAACAATAGCTTTGCCAAATCCAGATATAGCAGTTTGATATTATGCATCACCAATATTGTTTTCGGATTAGTTCAGATTACGTGTGTATATTGGCAGACCATACAGTGTACTAACTCAAACCTGAAATACCTGTGTTGAACAGATGTTAATAATTCTGAAGCTATTAAAACTGTACAGTATGAACATGTATTAGGCATTAGGATTTTCCCTTTTGAATATCAATGTGGTTCTGTATCCATAGGTGGGCGATGTTTTCAAGTGGGTAATGTCATACATATAAGGGTCCAGGATGGTAGGGTAATATCATACATATAAGGGTCCAGGATGGTAGGGTAATATCATACATATAAGGGTTCAGGATGGTAGGGTAATATCATACATATAAGGGTCCAGGCTGGTAGGGTAATATCATGCATATAAAATTATAAGGGTCCAGGATGGTAGGGTAATATCATACATATAAGGGTCCAGGATGGTAGGGTAATATCATACATATAAGGGTCCAGGATGGTAGATACTTCATATCTAAGCTATTGTCTAAGTCTTTGTGCAACTGAAAAGGCTCAATTTTAGACATACTGTTGTCTTCAGGCTTGGCTTTGCTGTATGCATTGTCTCGTGATTTTTACCTCTAGGATTGTCAAAATCTTGAGCAATACAAATTTGAATTTATTTTATGTGAGATCGCTGGATATATTAACGCTATACAATTCGTATATCTAATTAATAACAAGGGATGATAAAATCAGTATCTACCCAAATTTTTGAATTTCAGGCCATCTTGTTTGGGATCGTGGGATCAACAAACCCTTAGATTCCACTTAGAAATAATGTCTTGAAATGATATGTAAAATAAATGAATGTGGATTATGTAATTAGAGTATATGTGTATTAACAGACCATCATCTATTCATGTAGTTTGTGAGTGAACTACTTAAGTTGGAGTTTCTATATGTATCAGGTATTATCGCCGCTAGCTACAGGTCTGTTTTGTTTGTGTTAAACCATCAAGTCAAATGAAGTCAGGCACATTCTTCAATATCGATGAGTGTTTACGCGAAACAAATGTAAAAATAGAGCTATAAATCTACATACATTGTTTTTCAGATTTATTTCAGGAAAAACGCGTAAAAGGCCTCCCCGGCAACATGAGACACCGGAATTGACTGGGCCTATGCTGCTCCTGGAACATCGCCTGTCAGGCCGTGAGGATCGCTTATCTTAGCTGTGTAAATGAATCGGTATGAATAGGTATCATATTGGTTCTAATGCTCCATGATGATGTAAAGGTCATATGATTAGAAAGTCAAATGGGTTTAGACATGAAGTATGATGTTTTCAATAGCGATGCGTTTTTATAAATGCGAAAAAAACGTCAAATAGAACCATAAATCTGCATTCATAATGTTCGAATTTATTTCCGGTAAAAGGCATCTCCGGAGATCTGGGAATTCGAAGCTTTCTGGGGCTAGGCGGCCCCTCAACCCTCGCTTGTTGGGCTGTGAAGATTTCATTGTTTCATCTTTGTGTGAATGAATCGTATCGGTAGGTGTATTGGTTTCCTTTCCATTGAACTAAAAGTCATCGTTTTGTATGTTTTAAATATAACTATAAATACAACTGGATGCATGTTTTCGATACCGATGCGTGCTTATAATTGCGAAAAAAAAACGTGAAAATAGAACAATAAATATGCGTACATTATGGTCAGTTTTATTTCCGGGAAAACATTCAGAATGCATCTCCGGTGATCTAAGACCCGGAGCGGCGGCCCCTGGACCCTCGCCTGTTGTGTTGTGATAGTCAACCCCCTACATGATTTTTTGCTGGATCCGCCCTTGGATTATCACAGTGATATTAAAATGTCACAAGCACTGTTAAAATGGCTGGATTTCCCAGGCTGATACAAAGCTGGTGATACCAAGTACATGTATACATAATTAGTGATACTAAAATATCATGAGCACTGTTAAAATGGCTGAATTCCCCAGAATGTCACAAAGTTGGTGATACCAGGTACATGTACACATAATTATCAGTGATGCTAAAATGTTATGAGCACTGTTAAAATGACTGAATTCCCCAGAATGTCACAAAGTTGGCTACTCGACTGATACAATCATGATAATACATGTAAAGCTAGTGGATCATATGACACATAGCAGATGTTTTTTAGTTGGCAATATCGTATTCGCTGTGGTGAATAGCGTTACACACATGAGTGACTGGGTGCTGTACTGGCTGGGCTGATCAGTGTCAAGGGTATTCGCTGTGGTGAATATATGAGTAGTCCGCGTTCAGCTCCAAAAATAGGTTAATGTGTTGGATTGCATGGAGTGTTTGCCGCGCGCAAAATGACGGGAATTCTGACTTTTTTAATGCTTTCCAATGCCGCGGTCATTCTGGTTTTAAGACCCAATACGTACGTATACCAACGACCACTCTTTATTATTTTCTATCTCAAATATTTCAACCGACTGTATATCTGCCTAATTTTATTTCCATGCTAATGGAAATGAGGTAAATTGATCCACATGCACAACAGAAAAGTATGCTTCCAAGATAGTGAGTCGATGATATGTCGATCCAATGTATTTGTGCCGTACCAATACCGGTATGGCTCTTTTGTTTGTAACCTGACTGCTTGAGGATGTCCGCTGGTGATTTTGGGCTTTGGTGGCCATTTTGCCTGTATTTCCTATTAGGTTATCTCCCTTTCCTGGGTTTTTCTTTAAAACTTTCTAGCCGAGAATTTTACGCGGCAACATCCATCCAATTTGTTAAATTTTGATAGACAATGTGATTATCTTCAAACAATTAGAATATAAGAAGCAGTTAAATACTATCCATATGATTCTTTCGTGAATATGCTTCAAAACCAGAGTTATCCCCCATGTTAACCAGAGTTATCCCCCATGTTCTCTGGGTTTGTCAAATGAAGCATGGGTCGGTGTATTTGACAATGTCTACAGCAAACATTTGAACAGGAGCATATACTTTTGTCTTTGTTTTTCCGCTTATCACACAATTATGAATGCAACAACGCACATTATTCAAAAGGTTAATTACTTTGATTTACCAACAACGGACATCCATAAGAAGCTTGAACTGTGGATTTAAGGTTACTCTACAGGACTATAATAGCTGAGCTGTTTTGCAAGCGAACAATGTCTCAGCGCACTCCAATCTCCCTTATTTGATGAACATAATGTACATGTAGATGATTATATTCGTGTTACCGGTACTCTTTTCTTGTTAGTTAAGCTTATACCAACCAGACAGCAAACAACATGTTACACGACAGATGCCAGATTGAAAACATTGATCCAGTAGTGAGCCAACAATAATTGAAAATTTGGGGACCACTTCATGAAAAGCTAGATGATCCAAAAATAGTCGACTTAACTCGAATGATCCAAAATAGTTTTTAACTTGACCCATGATCCCGTGAAAGACGGTGGTTGGCTCAATTTGTTGATGTTAATGGCTCACTGCTGGACCAAAGACTCATCAACGTAGATCAACAAAATTCAAATTGAACATTTGAATCGATTCTGGATCAGCACTGGCTCATGTAGGACTCATTCTGTGATTGAGATAAAGTAATTGGGTTCGCGGATCGAATTTCGCATAGCTAGTCTGGTCTTACTCTGAGTTAGTCATATAGTCCCATGCAAACAGTGTAAACAACATCGTTCTGCGGGAAATTCAGGTCGCCAAACTGATTTTGCTTGAATGCTGCATCATATATTAAGGAGTTACATGATCCTTCCATATGTCTTGAATATATCCAACATATAATATAATAAGATAAATGTGTGCGGTTTGAAGGTATGTATTCCGGGGAGTTGTTTTCTTATTTAGTTTGAGAATGGCGAATGGTACGGCTACAATAGTAAGCTTATAAGTTTATAGGTATTTATACAGGATTTTCAGTGATAAAATTTTATACTTTTTCACGTGGCGATGTACACCCGTGGGGACTTATGGTCCTGTCTTAAAGTAAAAAAAAGTTGGAGCACCCGCTCTACGTCTTGATATCACTGCAAAGGATAGACTTCTTACACGACAAGAAAGAGGTCTGGAACTTCCTTCTTTAGAGTGTCAAGGTTTCTGTGTTTTTAATGTTCGCGTATAGTTGCAGGTCTGATATGTTTAAGTTACATTTCCATTTATCTAATTTTATGCGTGTTTTCGTTCATTTTCAGTGGCACTACTTTCGTGCTCAAAATATGTCGTCTGCTAAACCACAGATTTTGAGAGGCGCATGTTGAGTGATTCTGTGGGACTAACTCATTCTGATTAGAAAGCATGTTTAGGCAGTAATTTAGTATTAAATAATACCAGTATAAGTGTAATTCATTGTAGAAAACAATAATATATTTCACTTTGCCTGCATTCATTTATATTTTCATGAAATATGTGTGTTGAGTTACAGTTTGGAATTTTCACCATTTAAGCTTCCCCCTCAAGACCCTCTGCATTATCTTTTCATGGTAGGTTTCTAAAATCCAGTAGTGGTCAAATCATTTACGTAAAAATTCCCCTGTATGCAGAAATGTTTTCTTCCCATTCTGCTTCTGAAATATTCGTGGAATGTCGCGTGCATATCACTGACATGCTGTGTTTGAGAATGTAAGGTGACAGGGGAGATAACCAAATAGAACTGTAATATACTAGCGCTGTACTGACAGTAGGAGGTACATGTATATAATATGATGCCATGAGAGGATGCATTCCGGCATAGCTCCAGTCCATCTAACCATAAGGATTTTACATTGTATCTCAACTATCTTTTTACCGCTCGGCCAGTTTTGGTCATGGGGTATTGTCGTCTTATACGTCCGTCTGTTCGCACGTCAGTACGTGAGCGAGATAGCCGGAAGAATTCCAAATTCGGTTCGCTTATGCACCTAGTCAAGGGCCAGAAGCCTATTGAAATATTTAATTTTATGCAAAATGGATAATGATCCATATATCGGAAACCATTCAACTGTTCAATACGAAAGTTGGCATACATCATCGATACATCCAGCAACTTTCAATGAAATACCAAACCGGCTTATCTGATTAGCTGGAAATCCTGGAGGCCATATTTAATTTATGCTAAATCGATAATGATACATATCTATGCTACCATTCAATTGTTTTATATGAAAGTTGGTATACATCATCGATGCATACAGATACTTTAAATCGGGACCTGATTGACCGAAAACCCTGGTGACCATCTTTATTTTTTGCAAAAACTTTGATGATATATATCTCTGGTATCGTTTGAGTGTTCTATACCAAACTTGGTGTACTCGATGTATCAAGAGACTTGCAATGAATGACCACATCAGTTCCTCTGAGTGGGGAGAAGGATAGGTAGTTATATTAAATTTATGCAAAATTATTAATGATCTCGTTCTCTGATACCGTTCAAGTGCCCGAAGTAAAATTTGGTATACATCATCGATGCATAAAGAGACTTACGACAAATGACAGTTCTGGTTTCTCTGATTGGACAGAAACCTTGGTGGCCATCTTTAATTTATGCAAAATCTTTAATGATGCATATCTCTGATACCATTTCAGTGTTCTATACAAAACTTGGTATACAGCATCAATGTATCAAGAGACTTGCGATTAATAACCACATCAGTTCCTCTGAGTGGCGAGAAGGATGAGCGGCCATCTTTATGCGAAATCATTAATGATCTCTATCTCTGATACCGTTCAAATGCTCGATGTAAAATTTGCTATACATCATTGATGCATCAAGAAACTTATGTAATGAATACCGGTTTCTCTGATTGAACGGAAACATTGGGGGTCATTCCTAATTGCAAAATTTTTAATAATCTGTATATTTCTGACTTGACTGTTGGTGTTCCTGACATCTTGGTTCAAATCGAATACATTATGAATGTACCCACAGCCGAGGGGTTTTCAGATTCGCAGCTTCGTATTGTTATTTACTTCTGAAGGATATGCTTTCTATTATCTGAAAAAAGTGAAAAATTTCACAAATATTGTTAACATGCAGTGAAGACATTATCTTTTATTAAATAGGTTCGTTTCATAATGAATGTCTGTCCCAGCGGTCACAAGTTATTATTTTTTTAAACATGTATATGTGTGCAATTACATATACACTAATGTACTAGAGATCCTTGTTGAGAGGAATATTTGAGACTACAAGTATGGCTCTTCGCCATGGGATGGAACATCAAAGTGTTAGTGGAATTATTTCAGCAGTCTATTTTACATTTAAATAGCCCTGTTTCAGTGCCTAGTTCATATTTTAGGTCGTGTGTCCTCAAACTAGCTAAATTAGCACAAACATGTCAATATAGGCAATGCCTGCAGGGCGAGGTGGACATTTGTTGAGAGTTACCCACGGAAAGTTTCATCCAAAGGCTTGTCGAGAACGAGGAAGGACAAAATCTTCTGTCATTAGAATAATTGATTGCCATTTTCCCCAAAATATATGTTTTATAGTACAAGTTTTATATATGCAAATATGGAACGGTTGCTAAAATATAGGATAGAATGTTTTAATATGACCGCTAAGAGGCCCGTGTTCTTTCTAAGCTCCGAGTTCATACAGTATGATGCCCCACTGACCCCTGTTCTTATCTCTGAAATTTACTGGAAGGGGTTTCTCATGTATCAAAAGTTTTGACACCCCAAATCAAGCCCAGGTTTTTAAAATAAGCAAACCGTCGTTTCCGTTATGTGTGTGTATAATTTTGGTATGAGATGTCCTATTTTTTTTGTTGATACAAATTAAAGTCCCACTTGCAAGTGTCGAGAGCACTTTTGATTGATCTTTAGTGTCTTTGTTTGTGCTATTGTCTTTCCCATTCATTTTGAAGCCAGTCAAAACGGTGAAAAATATATTCTAAGTTGTCTAGAATTTAAACAAAAAATCAGATTTATCAACGACACAGAAATTTATCGTTGAGGTGGTAATGAATAACGACAGTAGGGAACACTTCTTACATAGGGTACCCCTGAAGTGTTAATGAATACCGTTAGTGTGACAGTAAGGGAACACTTCTTACATAAAGCCTTATATCTCCATCTTCATTACACCAAACCAATTTCTACGTTCCCCATTCGAACTTACCTTAATGGCAGCGCGTCCGGACAAGGCAAGTTTAGAGCGTGAGCTACAAATTGTCTTAGTGCACGAGGATGTACTACCCTGTTTAAAGTTTCCACACCCCATTGGTCTGATTTTTGAGGGGAAAATGCCCTCTTCAATAGTGCGCTAAATTTAAAGAATTAGGCATTTCACTTTCGGGAAAAAATGTGTTTTCCGTGGTGGAGCGAATCCGACAGTAGCGGATCGATTTCGATATTAGTGGATCACGCAAGCAGGTGGTGGGTTGGTTTCAGTAACTTTCTACAAAACGAATTTATCCCAGGTTAGGGGTCGCCTCAGCTTATCCCCTCTGTATGAATGTTAAACCATCCGGAATATTTTTAACTATGCGGAATAGTTTGCATTCATGCTGTAATTTTGCCATTTTCAACCCGAAAACTAGACGCGTCCAGCATCTCGATTATCTCCCGTTAATCACGCACAGTAAAATAAATGCCTGATCGAATGCGATTGATCCGTAACTATGGCGTTCACCATTGAAAATCAATACACGACTACGACAGTTCAGTTAGTCCAAATGTTGAAACATTTCAGTGGATAATCGGTAGGTTTATAACGTTGCAATGAGTATCAATATAACAAGAAATATTCAACAACTCTCGCCTGCGTCCCACATGAACAAAAAAATTCATATTTTCAAACTCGCCAACGTCATGTCGCTTGGCGTGATATAGAGGATGAAATCATGAGAAAAACGAAATAATGTCGCTGATGTTATTTTCTCTTTTATTTTCAGGCTATTCGAAACAAATAGAAGTTCCGGAGAACCCCCAAAGAAAGACAGGCAAATGTTTAATTATGGGCGAATCGTTCGTTAAGTAATCAAGTGATCGGCTACTGTAAATGATCCGCTACCGTCGCATTAACTGTAATATAAGCCTTAGTTGGCGAAGAATTAAGTATACGTACATGTCAATAATCTGATGTATTTATTCCCCAGAACAAGGAGAAGGTGAAGTTGCCTAGTCATTATCTGAACTGGTTGATATCAGCACACTACAGTAACCTGCAGAGAGATGAACCACGGAATGAGAGAATGTACAATACAGACCCAATAATATTTTTGGACAACGAAAGTAGACAGAAATTCCGTAGATTCTACAGTTTGAAATCTTTTCCTTGGGGTTATCGGTCCTAACTCTTTATAGTTTAATTTTGATGCGAAATCTGAGTATATTCATTTGATAACAGTATGAATACGCACTGCATGAAAAAGCCTCTCGAGTGTTCACTGTGTGAGTACAGATGTAGGATACAGTCTAACTTGACCAAACACATGAGAACTCACACTGGAGAGAAACCCTTCGCGTGTTCATTGTGTGAGTACAAATGTAAGCAACAGCAGAGCCTGACCACACACATGAGAACTCACACTGGAGAGAAACCGTTCGCGTGTTCATTGTGTCAGTACAAATGTGCACAACAGCATCACTTGACCAGACACATGAAAACTCACACTGGAGAGAAACCCTTCGCGTGTTTATTGTGTCCGTACAGATGTATACGAGAGTATGACCTGACCAGCCACATGAGAATACATACTGGAGAGAAACCCTTCAAGTGCTCATTGTGTAGGTATAAATGTAGGCAACATCGTGACCTAACCAGACACTTGAAAGCTCACACTGGAGAGAAACCCTTCGCGTGTCCATTGTGTCAGTACAGATGTATACGACAGAATCACCTGACCACACACATGAAAACTCACACTGGAGAGAAACCCTTCGCGTGTCGATTGTGTCAGTACAGATGTATACGACAGTATGACCTGACCAGCCACATGAGAATACACAGTGGAGAGAAAACCTTCAAGTGCTCATTGTGTGAGTATAAATGTAAGCAACGGCAGAACCTGATCAGCCACTTGAAAATTCACACTGGATGTAAACCCTTTGCGTGTTCATTGTGTGAGTATAAATGTAGGTATCCGCATTGCCTGAACGTACACATGAGAACTCACACTGGCGAGAAACCTTTCAAGTGCTTATTATGTAATTACAGGTGTGCAGACCAGCATAGTCTCACAAGACACGGGCGATCTCACACTGGAGAGAAACCCTTCGCGTGTTCATTGTGTCAGTACAAATGTTTACGGCAGGATCACCTGACCAGCCACATGAGAACTCACACTGGAGAGAAACCCTTTGCGTGTTCATTGTGTCAGTACAAATGTTCACGGCAGGATCACCTGACCAGCCACATGAGAACTCACACTGGAGAGAAACCCTTAGCGTGATCATTGTGTGAGTAAAGTGTAATCAACCGCAGAACCTGACCAGCCACATGAGAATTCACACTGGATGTGTGAGTATAAATGTAGGCAACTGTATTGCCTGAACGTACACATGAGAACTCACACTGGCGAGAAACCTTTCAGGTGCTTATTATGTAATTACAGGTGCGCAGACCAGCAGAGTGTCACAAGACATGGGCGAGCTCACCCTTCGCTTGTTTAATGTGTCTGTACAGATGTACACATCACCTGTCCATACACATCAGAACTCGCATGGGAAAGAATGGTTACATGTGTGCATTTTTAGCTTCCAATGTGTGTGTAGAAATATGTGCTGGGAACTCACAAGGGATAGAAACTTATTTATTGTGCTTCTGAAATTGTACAGACCAGAGAGTATGACAGTACACCTGATAACTCGCGGGGGAAAGAAGCGTGTCAAATGTCCTCTTTGTGCGTTATATTGTATATCAGAATACACCGACATAATATATCACAACTTAGGCTGGAGAGAAAGCCTTTCTGTGTTCATTGTGTGACTAAAGCTTCTTAGAGAGGTCATTTGACTGGGGGTGGATGCAAAACTAAGACTAACAGCCGGAAATTCGTCAAATTGTCATATCAACTGTTCCAGCATATGTTGCCACGACAGTACCCTGGACTACCCGAAGACGCCCAGGGATGGACCAGAACGAATGGATGGTCACATGCACACAGGCAAGAGCGAACATTGCCGACGATGCATCTGAAACACGGACAATAGCATAGATGAATTGTAAACGCACCCATCACGGCTCCCACAGGCTGGTTGTCATCTTATGTAGGGGATACATAAAATGTGTAATAAGCATAATGCTTGTTGCTGTTTTCTTCTTTCATCTGATTGCGTAAAGTCCGCCATTCCTGACGACATGTCCTGTAATATCCATAATACCGGATACTGTGTTTGTCCGGAATCCAATTCTTTCATCCATCCGCCAGTAACCTGACCAGAAGTGCCCTCGACGAACGCTTCAATACGAGATCCTGCATCACCCATGTTATCCTAATATGGTTCATGCAGACCCATTTGAGTCCATTTTTATGAAGTTTTGGGGAGATCTGCGGCATTTTCCCCAAGTCCTACTTTTCACGTGAACAGAGATGACCTCTTCAAGTTGCCTTGATAATCAAAGGTCAAGGGTTAGAGGTCAGTTACGCCCGATTTCCCAACCATGAAAGCTAAAAGATTTCACCTTCTATGCAACTGGTGTATAGGTTAGAGTTGTATAGGTTAAAATACTGGACGGGAGTGACAATCACAATAAGGGATCGCTTTCAATTTGTAACTCCGTATTTAGGAATTTGCCATTCCGGTTTCCACAAATAGTGGTGCACCCTCTCCAACGGCAACAGCAGCTCCCGCATTTCCCAATTGATGCCGTACACGGTCAACATGGGTGGGCCTGATTAGTGGGCATAACATATAACAATTATCAGTTTGAAATGAAAATTTCGAATTACAATAGTCTTGAACTCGGGAACTTAAAAAGAGATCGCATTTGGAGGGCACCGTATAGAGCCTCAAGAATTATCAACTGGAATGGAAAATAGTCCCTTCGTGGCGAGTGAGGAAAATTGAAATACACTGCTGGAGAAACTGGTGAGGGGATCAAGTTTCATTGTTTTGAAGAAACAGTTATCGGTATGTCTAAATCGTGTTTGAATGATCAGATCCTTCGTTTTATTATCCAGTTTTCCCCAGATATATTTATATTGTGTGCGAGTGAATGCGTGATAGAAAGATGCTCACAGTCCGAATTTGGTCTGGAGACAACAAGGATAGCATAAATATGATGTGAACAGTTCGAGTGTCAGTTCAGACTGGCTATAGGTTCTCGATCGACTCTAGCTTTATATATGCGGCGGAGGCAACGCTACTCGGATGAGAAGTTGGCAGTAATGTCGTCGTAAACTCGACAGCTGGGCAAATAGGTACACTTTCATATGGATTAGTTCCGGCGGGTATTATTCAACGGGAGATATAATCTTTGTGAATATTTTTTTTCGCTACCATTCGTGCACTAAATAAGGTCATGTCAGCTTTAAGTATGTTTGTACGGATATCTGTTGTGAATGGGAACCACCCAAATTCTCATAGTTAAGTATGTTTTTGTGGATATCTGTTGTGGATGGGAACCACCCAAATTCCCATAGTTAAGTATGTTTGTATGGATATCTGTTGTGAATGAGAACCACCCAAATTCCCATAGTTAAAGTGCTAATGCAGCGAAAATTTTATTAAATAATATGATTCTCTATTCTTTCATTATTAATTTGCTATATCCATGAGGAAAATCGGGCAAGGAGAAGTTCTTATTTCAAATGGAAAAGGGCGTGCAATTGTGCTCTTAAAGGTGCGACCGTTTTCATTTGCTTTGTTTACAACATTATATATGCATGACGTCATAAAGATGACCGATCGGCAGCTTGAGTCTTGGCTCAGCATGGCGGGTGTTGGAGGGAAGCAAGCCCATCTTCGTGGCCAATTTTACTGGTTTGTTCAATAAAAGTTTTGAATTTGATGTTCATGGGGAAATTGAGTATGACAAGGGAAACTGTTTATTAAAGTGTGAATGAATATAGACTGACCTTTATCAATTTGTATGGACCTAATGAAGCCGCGACCGAGCGAAGCCTACCGTGTGCAACCAGGCTAAATTGAATTCATTGCCAAGGCTAAATTGAATTCATTGCCATAGAAAGGACTTCAAATTCCACTGAGCATTTCCATTATTATTACATATTCTTATCAAATTAATTATCTAGAATCTGGAGTCGATATCAATGTGTTTTGTACAATATTTATGAAATTTATCTGCCAGTGTCCGCATGCTGTTTGCTTGCATGAATGCATAGGCTTACGGTATATCACTTATCATTACACGGAAGCATTTCCAACTCCAAGAAAATAACGAAGATCGATCTTCATTATCCCCAGATTATCACATACATATGTTTTCTTCTTCCCATTACAATCAACTTTATATTAGATCTGAAAACATAATATTATATACTCTAAATTGGAATGAAAACTATCACGTCGTCTGAAGCGGTCCGTCTGAAGAGCTCTCGCCGAGGTCCGTTTTTATTTCAGATACTCCCGAGAGACTCGTTTTTCAATGTTGTCTTTGTCTTGTTTGTTGAGTTTTGTTGTTGTTTGAATCTTCTTTAGTTGAAATGTTACTTTTCTCGGTATGTAAACTCCAATTTAATATTTTAGTATTTCTGGAATTATGTTAGTGCATGGCATCGAGAAGGATCTGTGCTCACTAATCGTTTCACTTACCCGGTTGTCGGCATGATTCAACATGCAGTTTCTTAGACGATACAAACTTTGGAGATTTTTAAAATAATTTCTAATGCCACAGGAATATTTTTGATGACAAATGATTGCATAGACAGAGTTTGGAATATACTGTGAGTTTCGACAGCTAATGTGTTATATTAATAACTGATAAATCCACGAAGCCCCCGTTCCCTCGTATGTGAATCGGACAGTAACTACATGCATTCGTCCAACGGTACTTGCCCACGAATTAAGGTAAATAAATCGCTGTAAGTGGTCATGCGGGGACATGTGGCCGATTGGATTCTTTCTTTCATTCCTGGTACGTTACCATATGAAGACAGTGATGGATATTGAGAGTATTAACTCAACAACAATGTGAATTAAGTCTATGGAGATTGGTCTTCGCCATATGCAACGCATATCGCTGGCTTGCTCGTCGACCGGCATGTCATACTTATGACGTCACACACACGAACATGGCGATCGGAAATGTCGCACTTTATCTGCTAACCCCCTTGTGTTTCGTAGCAAAATATAATATCTTCGTGTTCAAAACTCTCTGTGAGAATTTTATTAACTTAAACCAGAAATACCAAACCGTAAAATTTCTTGATAAAAATGAAATTGACAATTTCGCTGCATTAGCACTTTAAGTATGTTTGTATGGATATCTGTGTTGAATGGGAACCAGCCAAATTCCCTCAGTTAAATATGTTTGTATGGATATCTGTTGTGAGTGGGAACCACCCAAATTCCCATAGTTAAGTATGTTTGTATGGATATCTGTTGTGAGTGGGAACCACCCAAATTCCCATAGTTAAGTATGTTTGTATGGATATCTGTTGTGAATGAGAACCACCCAAATTCCCATAGTTAAGTATGTTTGTATGGATATCTGTTGTGAATGGGAACC
>JAVTVY010053734.1:0-27135 GCA_036873755.1 Hanleya hanleyi
GAGGTTTTCAACATCGACGCTGCTCTTTCAATTTCCATATGGACTGGGTCCTTATCCAACAATTTCATATGGGTCAGTAAGTCGACATACTGCTGACGTAAAGCCCGTCGTAGTCTGGGTGCCAATCTGTTATGGGCTAAAATTGCAGCTTCCTCTTTCGAATGCCCTTTGCGTTGAAACTTGTTTCCTGTGGCCTCCAACATCCCACCCATCTCGGCGTCCATACTTTCTTTGAACAAATCCTTCCATAGCCTCGAGTTCACATTATGTTCTTCAACCTCGGGTTGGGCCTTCACGGTTGGGTGATATTCCACGACTGATGGTATGAAGCGGGCCCGCTGTATGGGGGTGGTCTTCTGCTGCTGCTCTGCCAGGAGTGCACTCGGCGGATGGTGTAGGGGTATAGGCCGTTGTGGTGATTCCTCGCCGGGTAACAGGTGGGTCGTCAACCGACGATCTTCGGGGGTATGGGCTTTTAAATCTACGAACAGGTAGCCGTACGGACGAATTGTCGCTTCTTGAAACGCCCACATAAAATGGTCAATGTTCTGAGGACAATTGACACACCAAACACACAGTTGTGCTCTATCAATGGGATTGGAGAACAACACAAAGTATTGGCAGTTCAAGGCAATATCTCTGGACGCCTTCCCTTGAGGAAAGAGATTCTGAGTCAAATAGATGACGGACAGATTTCGATGATGGGACACTTTGGTGAATAGGTCGGCGATTTTCGAATTGTCCTTGGCCGCACTCATCAGATCATCGAGCACTACCACGTTGGTCTGCTCGGAATCGAAGTAATAGGGTTCGTCTATGTCGTGAGAAATTCCTGGAACAAAGCTCACATTCTGTAGTCGTGCAGTTTCGTAGGCGGGCTGCCATTGGCTATAACACCAAACAACACGTGTCGGAGCTGGGGTTGCCACACCTTCCTCTAAGAACTTCATCACCCAGGACGTCTTTCCACCCCCGTAGGGCCGCTCACCGTCATCGTATAAGGGTGCTCTAATACTGTCGTGTGTGACGTAGGTGTTGATCGTTCCTCGCGCGTACTTTGAATTTGCACGTTATCGGGACTCCGTTCCTTGAGATGGCTTCGCTGTATATGTCTACGTAGATTAAATGGCGTGGAAAATGACTTCGAACACAAATGACATGCGTAAACCATGGCTCTCATCTCCACGGACACCAGGCGTATAATGAAGCTTTCACAGATGCATGTGTGTGTTTATATGCAAGAGCTCCGAGCTCGCGGAGCTCTTGGAGCTCCGGAGCTCATGGAACTCGGAGCTCCGGAGCTCCGACGCCACCACCGGGCGTTGACGGGCGTTGCTACAAGAGAACTCGGAGCTCCGGAGCTCCGGAGGTCACTTCCGCTTCCGTTCACGTGACCGGAACTGACCTTTGACCCCGGCGCGCGCGGTGTAAAGGTTTCCACCACGGTGGCCTTTCATGCCCTTACTCTAGCAGTGTTTTAGATCGACGGAAAACATTGGTCCTGATCGACAATGACAGTTGACAATAAATGTCTTACCCTCACTGTCGCAGTGTTTTTGTCTGAAGAAAAACCTAGATCCGGGTCGACAATAATTTATTGCACCTACGTAATCTCGCAGTGTTTTTAATTCGAAGGAAAACATTTGTCATGTTCGACAATAAATATATTGGCCCTACTCTCGCAGTGTTTTTTTTTTTTCGATGGAAAATCTAGCATGGTTCTGGTCGACAATGACGGTCGACAATACATTTCTTGCCCCTACTCACAGTGTTTTTGTCCTGGTCGACAATGACGGTCGACAATACATTTCTTGCCCCTACTCACAGTGTTTTTGTCCTGGGCGACAATGACGGTCGACAATACATTTCTTGCCCCTACTCACAGTGTTTTTGTCCTGGTCGACAATGACGGTCGACAATACATTTCTTGCCCCTACTCACAGTGTTTTTGTCCTGGTCGACAATGACGGTCGACAATACATTTCTTGCCCCTACTCACAGTGTTTTTGTCCTGGTCGACAATGACGGTCGACAATACATTTCTTGCCCCTACTCACAGTGTTTTTGTCCTGGTCGACAATGACGGTCGACAATACATTTCTTGCCCCTACTCACAGTGTTTTTGTCCTGGTCGACAATGACGGTCGACAATACATTTCTTGCCCCTACTCACAGTGTTTTTGTCCTGGTCGACAATGACGGTCGACAATACATTTCTTGCCCCTACTCAGTGTTTTTGTCCTGGTCGACAATGACGGTCGACAATACATTTCTTGCCCCTACTCACAGTGTTTTTGTCCTGGTCGACAATGACGGTCGACAATACATTTCTTGCCCTTACTCACAGTGTTTTTGTCCTGGTCGACAATGACGGTCGACAATACATTTCTTGCCCCTACTCAGTGTTTTTGTCCTGGTCGACAATGACGGTCGACAATACATTTCTTGCCCCTACTCATAGTGTTTTTGTCCTGGTCGACAATACATTTCTTGCCCCTACTCACAGTGTTTTTGTCCTGGTCGACAATGACGGTCGACAATACATTTCTTGCCCCTACTCAGTGTTTTTGTCCTGGTCGACAATGACGGTCGACAATACATTTCTTGCCCCTACTCACAGTGTTTTTGTCCTGGTCGACAATGACGGTCGACAATACATTTCTTGCCCCTACTCACAGTGTTTTTGTCCTGGGCGACAATGACGGTCGACAATACATTTCTTGCCCCTACTCACAGTGTTTTTGTCCTGGTCGACAATGACGGTCGACAATACATTTCTTGCCCCTACTCAGTGTTTTTGTCCTGGTCGACAATGACGGTCGACAATACATTTCTTGCCCCTACTCACAGTGTTTTTGTCCTGGTCGACAATGACGGTCGACAATACATTTCTTGCCCTTACTCACAGTGTTTTTGTCCTGGTCGACAATGACGGTCGACAATACATTTCTTGCTCTTACTCTGGTAGTGTTTTAGTTCGGAGGGAAAAATGGTCCTGGTCGACAACGACGGTCGACAATTAATTTCTTATCATCACTCTCACAGTGCAAAGGAAAGTACTGAGCATTATGTGAATGATAACGCCATTATATTGTATAGGTGGATGGATGTACCTGGGCATGTGAACAAACAAAACAAAAAGAATTCTAACAAATTAGCAATATTTTAAACATTAGTGCTGTAGATCAGTTTCATAGCACATGTAAACGAGGGTCTGAAGGAGTGGGTATTTTATGAAGATTATGAAATAACACAATGCTATTCTATGGATAACAACTTCTTTATTGCTGTGGGGCTGACGTTTCGTTGGAGATACTTCCAACTTTTTCAAAACTAATCAAAAAAGATAAAATAACCAGACTGATTCTTGAAAAGAGAACGGGCGCTTTCCGCCACAGCTCGCTGACGATCACTATAAACTGTGACTGCTACGATTAGATGACAGGACAGCAGACTCTTTCGCATGTACTTCACAGATTGACTTATCTGGAAGAAGGCGTTTTGCGAAGTAAGTCACGCTAAATCTGTAAATCAATCTGTAGATTACGAATGGCAAGAAGTGCAACGGACACAAGAGACAACATTAACAACAGCAAAAATCACCCACACCACCATACTCCCACTTAATTCTGTTCAAGGACAAATAACCTGATCATACTATTCGGCTGTTTTCGAGGAACAATATCCACTGCCTATTTGTATACCATTGTTGATCAGTCTAGTATGTGATATTAATGGATTTTGTTTATTCAATCACCTAAATATCCACATTTTATATTTCAAAAAATCACAAACTAACAGTGAGCTGGGTTATGTACAAAAACTGTATCCTGGTTTGTGGGTCTAAAAATAGACTCCAGAGATAATAGCAGCGACAATGAAGAGAGGGCTGAACAAGAATTAAACATAGGAATGTAGATACAAGAACTATATTTGAAAGGGTGAGTTGAATGATTAATTAAATGTACACATATGTTGCAGTGAGAATTAATAAGAACGAATTTTATCTCTCTGTGATTCCAACTACACTCACTAACTTCATAATACTTCTTGGTTAAACAAATATTGAGCAATAAATAAACTTAGGAATGCAAATACAATAGCTGAATTTGAAACGGTCATTGAAATAGAGCTGGAAATATTATTCGAATGTATGTATGAATATGTATGAATTTGTAGAGAGCCAGAACTACAGATATTGCATTAGCTAATATGTATATCATTAGAATTGCATTCACTCTCTAACAATATAGTGAAGTATTTCTTGGTTAAACAATGCTGAAACCCCTAGGACTGCGGATAGAAGAACTAATTTCGAAATGTCATTGATATTAGTAGCTGGAACGAATATTTGAATTATCCATTTTCTCCCATCCTCCTTACACCAGGAGTTTTCGTTGTACATCACTGGTCAGTAAATCGAACCAATAATTAATGCAGCAAGCATGCTAAAGTGATGCAATAAAGAAGGTGATCAGGTGAAATTCTATTCAAATATCGATTGGCTGATCACAAGTTCGCTGCGCAGTTAGAATTCTACAAGCACTTAAAACAGGGTATTCATTTCCACCAACAGAAACTTAAGTGTTAGAATCAATGGACTAATATGTAGAAATCTAACAAAATATACTCTAAACTCATGGTACATATCATTGTGTCCACACGTCCCAATAGAGCAACTATGCGAATTATTATGCGAAAGAGGACCGATCAAGCGAATATATGTTTTCGGAATTTTGGAGGTTTTCAAGAAACTGTAATCAGTTTTGGTGAGGCACACCTGATCATATGCAAACTGGAAGTCAGCCAGTCATGCTCCGGTCAGCCAGTTTTCTGTTTCAAATCTAGGGTCAGAGTTTAGAATACAAAATATGGACGCAGCTATGAAAAACCTGAACGTGGCTCCACTTTTGTGATTGCAGTAGCTCAATACTATCAGCTTCTTTGGATCTTTTCTCACTATGCCTGTTTCGTTATGGATGTCATGGTATCTCTGGGCTGTATTGTATCTGTGTATAACAATAGACTTTTTGCATTCATTCTCTACAATCGTTCTTGGTTTAACAATTGTTGAAGAATAACTGAACTTCAAGCAGATACAGGCTATCTATATTTGGAAAGGTGATTTGGAAAAAAAACCTTTAGTCTCAAACACAGAGAAGTGGACAAGAAATTCATTGTCAACCAGAATCAATGTTTTCCTCCTGACCGAAGCATTGCTAGAGTAAGGGGCGAGAAATTTATTGTCCGCCGTCATTGTAGATCAGGACCAATGTTTTCCTTCGGACTAAACACACCGGAAGAAGGAGCAAGGAATTTATTGTCAACCTCCGTCAAAGGTTTTTTCGGAATAAAACAATGCAAGAGCGAGGGCAAGAAATTTATTATCGACTGTCATTGTCAACTAGGACCAAAGTTTGTCCTCCAGAATATAACGCTGTATGCGAAAGTATGAACTCAAACACTGTCACAGTAGGGACAGGAAATGTATTGTTGACCGTCATTGTCGAACAGTACCAAGCTTATTTATTGTCGACTATCATTGTTGTTGTTTTTTTCAGACTAAAACACTGAGAGAGTGAGGGTAGGAAATTTATTGTCGACCGTAATTGTCGACCAGGACCAATGTTTTCTTTTGGACTCAAACACTGCTAGAATAAGGGCGGGAAATTTGTTGTCGACAGTCATTGTCGACCAGGACCAATGTTTTCTTTCGGATTAAAACACTGTGGGAGTAGAAGCATGAAATTGATTGTCGACCGTCATTGTCGACGAGGACCAATGTTTTCCTTCGAGCTCAAACTTTGTGAGAGTGAGGGCAAGAAATTTATTGTCGACCGTCATTGTCAACCAGGAACAACGTTTTTCCTTCAGAATAAAACACTGCGAGAATAGGGGTGGGAAAATTTTTGTCGACGGTCCTTTTCGACCAGGACCAAAGGTTTTCTTCGGACTCCAACACTGTGGGAAATTTATTGTCCACCGTCGTTGCCAACCAGAACGAATGTTTTCCTTCGGACTAGAACATTGCAAGAGTGACGGCAAGATATTATTGTCAACCGTCCTTGTCGACCCTGGTCAATGGTTTCCTTCGGACATTTTTCCCCCAACATAAACTGGTTTGAGAATCCGGACAGGAAATTTGTTGTCGACCGTCACTCTCCACAATGACCACTCTTTCATATGAACTGAAACAGATGTAAGGGACAAGAACCTGTACCGCTGCCAATCATTTCGTAGGGGGATTAGAGTATTATAGACGTCTCTCTCGCCATAGAATCGACGTGAGAGAATCGCCGTTATCATATTATGTAACCATACTGTATGTTTTCGACGGAGTAGTATACGCTCGCTTTAGCTCGATACTCTTCTGCCCTGTGGGTCTTTCTTCCGCCTTCCCCTGCGTTTTCTCGTATATGACGATAGCACCTGAATTGCTGAGATTTACATAACCAATCACGATAGTTTATGTAATTCACTGACAACTTATGATTTTAAACCAATGGAACCGCATGACATCAATTGCTCCTTATCAATAATTTCCATTCTCTTCTTATTTCGTGTGTGCATAGATTTTATGGAAGCTCCCGATTTAAGGCTTATCTCAGTAATAGTAATAAATCTGCCAGATGACCTCCATATAGTTATACATGTAGTTGTTCCGCCATTATTGTATACATTGACACATGTTAACACTAACCGTTCTTTGGCCTTTGCACATTTCCCAATTAAAATCTCTCGTCCATCATTGTACAATTCTCGCAGATGAATCCTGTACTTTGCAAGTGTCACCAAAATCGGGGAAATTAAATGCAAGATTCAAATTGAATTGACACTTATGACTTACCATCTCCCAGATTTTGGTGAAACATGCACATTGGAGCAGTGAGTCTGTGTTGAAACTCAAACACTGGACCTAAATATGATTGCAACAGACCACCATAGAATACCATACTTTATTTGCAGTTTACTCTTTGTAATAAAATCGTAAAAAAATTACAATAAATATTTTCCGACACTGTTTGCAATGGTCTTTCATTTGATGGAAACTTTACTTGAGGGTTTACGATCACTTTAATCTGGCAGGTGACTCATGGTGGTCAGATATCCTTGACCGATCGATCGTGACACCTTGTCACTTTGATAACACGAGATTGAGTGGCAATGGCATTATAAACATGACATAAATTACACAACTGTAGTTATATGGAAAATACTGGGTCAGATTTTATGTCGTCTATTCCGACATCCATTGTCGTAGTCCATTACAACGGTTGATAGTGGCGAAATATCAGTGCCCATGGATGACCATCAGTGTATGCCTGCACTTCCGAGCAGGGTTCATAATGCATTTTTTATGATGAGGATTAAAGTAGTCCATAAAGGACAAATTAGCCAATGTATTTAAAGGCTTTCCTTTGTCAGTTGTGTTTTGATATATCAGCTTATTTGTACGTTATCGTTAAATGGAAGACAATTGCGTAGTTTAATAACAGCTTGTAAAGCGCCCCAAACTGCTTACTTACACGTTGCTGTTCTGAACTCCTGTACCGAGCATGTCCTAAACCAGGTGATTTGAATATTGTGTCCCCGGAATAAATATGGCAATTACGTCAACAGAAGAATCGGCACTGTGGACCAGTCATTTGTGGAATCAGCCCAACAGATGTTGAACGTATTTGTTTATTGTAGTGTTATGTGTTCAGTGTTCAGTAAATTTCCAGCTAAACGTATAGCAGACTTTGTGTTCCTTCCGACATCTAACGAAGATCAAGTGCCACGAATTTAGCATCACAATACATTCGTTCAGATTGTGTCATTTAATCTGTAAATTTAGCAATATATAAACGACATACTTTTTAACACCATTTCTTCTCAAAAGGTCCTCATCTCATCTGTGTACAAAACTCTAGCAGTAGGTATATACACTACTGGCGAATACTCCCGTCAGAGAGGTATGGTTACAATATGAATATTTCGATAATCCCAAATGCTAATATTTTACTGATGTCTGATATGCAAGAGATAAACTGTCGTTTGAGATTGTATTGTTAACTGGAACACGTTATCCGCCCATGGTAGGTCAATAGGCCCAGCTGATTCTGCAATCACTGCGCTCTAATTTGATAAAGGCCATAGACGTACCTCTCCTGGGTCGACTGATTTGCTGAGCGCAAAGTCAAACTTATTGTCTATTCTCTTGTACAATACTGGTTTGGCCAGGGCTGAAATTTATGGACAAATCTACTTTATAAGTAAGTGCATTTTACTTCATTACTGACATATTGGCGTCATTAACATACAATCAAAATATTCAGATAAAAAAAACAACAACAAAAATAGCATCAGCCATCTTCAAACCATGTTTAGTGTGTGAAGCATAATCAAAGGTAGCATGCGTAACCCATGGCATGATAACTATCTGAAAACTTACCATCGATCTAGATATCTTATATGCTCCCTTCAGATCGTTAATCATATTTATACTCTAATATATTGTCAGCTGCATATATTCTGGGTATTCAATTTTCTAGGAGGCGGTTGTCGATATATTCTGGAACTATTTTATGTAGCTGTATAAAGATATAATTTTCAGCAGTGTTGTTTTTATTTTGGTTAAACATTCAAATTTTAATATAGTGATTTTTGTATATATTACATGTATCCACCTGGATTAATTAAATACCGTATCCCATTTCATATAGACACAGGCAGAACAATGGTGTTGATCCAACACATTTGTTCATAAAGTTAATTCAATTTTAGTTCACCACTACATCACGAAATGCAACACCAAATATGGTGTTAGCCAACACAACGGCTAACGGAGAAATAGTTACCTCGATAGGCAAACAGATCTATACGCAAACCATATCCACGAGCCCTGTCAATCTAATTCCGGTCAAATGTCAAAACGAAAAACCGCTGAACAACATACAGATGTTTTTGTAACTCATTGGAGAATCATGTATCTATTTTATGTACCTATGTTTGACCCTAAGGGTCAAATATTTGATCCGAAGGGTAAACCAGATACATATCAAATGCTGAAGAAATTAACCGGCTCTGCGTCTTACTCATACAGTACAACATAGACATCACAGGACAGAGTTCTGACGGTTTTTTCTTTGCAGTGTCCATGTTTCTGTGTTTTTCATGTTTGTGTATAGTTTCAAATCGCATCTGTATTTATCTCAATTACAAGCGTCTAGTCCGTCATTCATAATTCAGCCGTCGTCCATTAGAGAATATTCGCGTCCATAATCCAAAGACCTATTCCATATTCCATATAACAGTATTAGCACCAAATTCAAAAAGACAATCATAGTATACATAAACAAGTTATGCGTGTATTCGTTAACTTTCCAGTAGCACTATTTTCCTGCTCAAAACTTGTCTGCTAATCCACAACTTTTGAGGGGCTGGGGTTGAATGATTCAGTGGGGCTAATTCATTCACATTTGAAAGCGTGTTCAGACAGTAACTTACTATTAAATAATATCGGTATAAGTGTAATTCATTTTAGGAAACAATGTGAAATTTCACCTTGGCACTATTCATGTTTGCTGAGTTACAGTTGAGAATTTTCGCCATTTATGGATAACCCTCCAGACCCTCTCCTTATAAAACAATGCAAAACAGGTCAGTTGTTTGAATACATATCTATTCATTCCCCAGATAACTGTATACATGTATGCCATGCTAGATATCTGATTGTGGGCATGGTGTTAGCCAGGAGAAATACTCCCAAAACAAACTCAGAATGGACATCTTGACCATAATAAATTTGATAAAGCATTCATGCCCACTGTTCTCAAATTATTAGCGTCCATGATTTGCAGCAGTTCACTGACTGTTTAGACTGACTACATACCTGCCTTAGCCAGGGATCCAGTGCATGATGGATAATGTTTTAGGATACTTAGTCTTTCGAGCGAATGTTAGATTCATTCAGTCTGTTCTCTCAATAGTTTAGTCTGAAGAAACACTTTGGCCGACAATAAATGTTGAGACTGTTCTTGCAAGACACTGTTTTAAGACAGATTTTCCCACCTCTTGCATATCGCTCCAATTTCAAAAGTTAGTTCGATGGAAAACTTTGATGATAATTTTTGAGGCAAAAACAGACAACACTTAATTTCTTACCTGTATAGGATGAATGGATGGATGGATGTACTTGGGTACTCCATCGCACCGCGATGGGCACAGGTCGTGCGAACACGCCGTGCAACCCGTTTCCCCCAACCCGCCCTACACATGATCCCTCTTAACAGTGTCACATAGACACTGTTTAATCCCCACATTCTTATTAAACAATATACCTTCTCTTAATTCCCATAACTACAGAAGTATCACATGATATTTCCATCTGTCAAGCCCCCTCATTCTCTCTTCTCTGACCGATTCTTAGTGGCAACTTTGATTAATTATCACCACGGACACTCATAATTAAATCTCCCAATAGCCACTCATCCTCCCCATTCACTCAACATTTAATATATCACCCATCGAATTTCTCTCCAACCCACTTTCTTTAATAAGTGTTCCTGTCCCCAACACCCTAGTAATCCTCGTCCTTGTGTCCTAAATTTTCAAGTATCCTATTGTTCCCCTTCCTCTCCAGCTTCCCACTGTTGAGCCGTTTCACAAAGTTATCCTTCACATTGCAACCAGTGTGTCACATTAACATTCTACAGCAGTTCTACCTCCCCCAACCCCTCTAATGGTCCACACATCCTGCACAAAGTTGGATACGATACGGCTCTCTGTCTTATCCAAAGTATTACCACCAAGCCTCAACAAGTCGGATAAGGCTAGGTCTTCATCATCCCCACTTATCCTTCCCCATCTAATTTTCTTATGTGAAGCTATCAACTGACCCCTCAACTCGTCCCTCCTCGCCCTGTACCTTTCACCTTTCACAATATAACAAGACATGTTTCATATCTTCCATCACCCCACACGTTTTACACCTTTACTCTTCCAGACCTCGTTTCATCCTATTGCTTGTGGCCAACGACCCTGTCCTAGCCTTCGCCAGCCAAGAAAAATCACCCGCTCAGTCTACATATCTCTCTTTCCATGGACCCTCTTTCTTCTTGTATATAAACAAGGCGCTTATGGCCTTGACTATCCCAACATTCTCTTTGCCTTTGCAATCATCTCTTGCTTCTATTTTCATCCGCCTCTCCTATCTTCATGACATGTTCTTCCGCCTCCTCCAGACTTAACTTCCCAAGTTGCCAGTTGTCCTCCGCTGGTTTAACCTGCCTACTAACCATGACGCAACTCTTTGTTGGGCTGTAGATTATCTTCCTTTCAAATCCAAACTTCCCCACTATATCCAAGATAAACTGTAATTCTTTCCTTGTTTTCGCAAATAAAACTATGTCATCTGCAAAAAACAACCCAGGAATGATTTGCTTCCCGAGATTCACACCACATCCGCATCCTTCAAGCCGTCTTCCTAACTCCGCTAAGTATATCGCAAAGAGTAACGCTGACAACACACACCCCTGCTTTAATCCTTCCCTGAGATCTATATAATCCGTTTCTATCTCCCCAATTACAACTTTGAAACGGACTCCAGCATACAAATCCTTGATTATGTTTAGTATCTTGCCTCCATAACCCAGGCCTTCCAAGGCAGCCCAGAGTGTCTCCCTCCACACTCTATCATATGCTTTCTTAATGTCTAGAAAGGCCAGACAGCATCTCTGTTTATCATTCCTTTTTTGCTCCAAAATTTGAATGAGGACGTAGAGGTTATCTTGACACATCCTGCCTTTCCTAAAACCCGCCTGTATCTCTCCCAAAAGACCTCTACTCTCCACATCTCTCTGGAGCCTTACTCCCAAAATCTTGATAAACACTTTTCCTACATTACTCGCTACAGCTATTCCTCTGTAATTATCTAATAACCTCGTGTCACCACTCTTGTGCAACAATGTAGTCCTTGTTGTCTTCCAAACCACCGGGATTACCTCAGTTTCCCATATCCGACAAAATAACAATCTCAAACATTCGAGTATTCGCACACCACCCTCTTTCATAAACTCGTTTGGAATATTATCTTCTCCCATAGCCTTTCCTCTCTTTATGTCTTTCGCCACCTGCCTTATTTTTTTTATCTCAATTTGTCCCGTTAGACCATCGCTGTCTGCAATTTCTTCTTCGGCGCTACGCCTCTCTTCCTTCCTGATGTTTCCCAGTATATCCTTATCCACTTCCCTTTCACAATGTTCTGTGGCAATTGCCCCCCATTTCTCCCCTATCATGGCGGCTAGTACTTTTCTATCCGTGGTAATCCCACCTTCCCAAGTCTTCAAGACGCCGGATACCTCTTGTTTCCTCTTATGGTTAGCCAACTTCCAAAATGTTCTGCTACCTTCCTTTCCCTCTCTACCAATTCTATCTACTTCATCCTGATTATCTAGTCTAATCATGCATTGTGTCAACTCCTTCACCTTTCTCCTAGCATGCTCATACTCCTTCTTTGCTTCACTCACTAGCTCCTCTTTCCTTCCTCCCTCACTCATCAAGGCCATATTAAACTCTTGTCTTGCACAGCGCCTTTTCCACCTCGCCTCCCGAATTTCTGTATTTTCTAATCTATTTCCACTATTTCATCTCACCCCATGGGATGACCCCTTCCGTAGCTGCAATGAGCCGTTTATTGAACATTTCTGCAAGTCCCTCTCCTGTCGTACATTCTCTAACCTGCACTTCCCAATCACTGAATTCTTGCTCTATATTTTTTCGAAATGTTTTCCAATCAGTGTCTTCATTCATCACCCACTTGAACTGGTTTCTACTGATACTTTCCCCTCCTTGAACCCTCTGTTCCATTTCCATCATAACCCAGTTATGATCACTGTCTACATCATAATTTTGAATATCATCAATCACCATATATCTCACGTTATCCAGTTCTGTGTGCTGTAGCAGAATGTAATCCACTACTGTCTTACACCCCGCCCTCTCTCGTGTCCAGAGCCCTGAACATTTTGGTGATCTATTCATTATATATAACTCAAATGTTTTCTCTATCTCTAATATTCTCGTCCCATTGCGGTTAACACCAGGTTTGTTTCCATGTATACCTTCCCCCTCTTTATCTCCAACATGCCCGTTAAAATCTCCCAGCAAAACCACTTTATATCCAATCTGCCTTAATCTTGTCATCTGTGCCACCAATAGATCATATAACCTATCATTCCAGCCCCTGTCAACTCCTTGCTGTGCTGCATACAGCAGCCCTATAGCATATTTGTCTCCAAAGTTTCCCGATATCCATATCACATCGTCAACTACCTGTTCCCATTCTGCACCAATAACTAGACCCAAGTCTTCCATCTTCAGCTGAAAACCTTGCCGGCACTTCTTCACCGCAAGCGCAATGCCACCGGCCCCTGTACTGGCTTGCTGTTGTCGTCTGCCCTCAAAACAATCATATCCCTGGATCTTAATTGCAGACGTCCCTTTATATTTATGTGTCTCCACCATACCCACTACATCCAATTTTTCCAGTTCTACTATCTCCATCACCTCTCCCAACTTGCCATATTTAGCCACAACACCCTGTGTCATTCCCAATCCATTTACATTAACAAAGCCCACTTTCCATCTGTTGCGACGTTTCTTTGTACGGGTCCTTCTTGTTCTGCCGTATTTTCTCCTCCGTCTTACGACAACATCCCCACCCCCCACCCCAGGACCCGAGATCAGTTTAAATGTGTTTTTGGCATTTGTATTTCCGTCTCTACTGTGTTCCCTAACCCTCTTACAAAATGTTCAAGACCTTGTCCCTGCTCATCCAAATGGAGCCCATCTCTCAAAAACCCCCCCAATCCTCACTGGACATCCCTTTTTCCAGAAATCAGCGTCTCTGCAAAATCCCCACCCCATTTCGTCCGCCGCTATCTCTAAACGCTGGTTTAGTCTTCTTATATCAGTATTCACCCTTTCTCCATCACGTGTCCGTGGTAACAAACCCGGTATCACCCGTGGTATTTCTCCAAAATAATTCTTCTGCCAAGAGCATTGTTTTCCTCATTTCATCCACAATTAACTCTATGGGTACTCCCTCTGCTGTTACATAATTTGTCCCCCCATGAACCACTAGGCATTCCAACATATCGTCTCCCACCAGTTTCTCTACTGCTGGCCCCATCTCACAACGTATATGCTTCAAATTAAACCCTGGCATGCTTTGAACTCTAACATTCAAATTGTTCCCCAACATACTCTGTAAGCCTTCTCTGATTGGCCGAACAATAGAATCCCCTATCACTGCTACTACCGGGACTTTCTTTTTCGGAAGATTTTTCTCGCCGTTAATAACTTTTAACTCTCCCATTTGCTCCATTTGTTCCTCCACCCTTTCTATTTGTGTCTTCACTTCGGTTATTTCCCCAAAGTGTGCCGCCTCCAGTACTGTCGCAGCTTCATTAAACCCCTCATCTCCACTGGGACAATCTTCACACGTGCCTACTTTCAGGATCTCTTTGCTAGTGCTATTATCGCATCTTTCTTTTCTTACAGGCTCTATCTTTCCCCACCCTTCAGCTTGCTTCTGTTTACCTGCTCCAGTTGTTTGGACTCTCTCCCCAACTCTAATATTTAATCTCTGTTGTACCATGTCCATCACATCTGTTCCCTCTTCCACAATTTCTTGTAAAACTTCAATTATTGACTCCACCCACATTTGCATCTTTTCCTTATCTCCTCTATACCCTCGTATCTCATCCTCGAGTTCTGCTACTCGACATTTCAGGCATATCAAATCATATATACCCCCTTCTCGACTATGTCTTCATCATCTAACATCGTCATCCTAGACCCGCAGGTCGAACAATGGTAATCAACGCTCTCATCCTCTGAACTGGCACCATCCCCCTCACTCAGACATTTTTCTTCCATCGTATCTAACCATTGTCTCTCTATCTCCTCATCCTCGTCCGCTACCTCTCCATATTGAGTCACACTATGTATACCCCGTTATCTTGTTTATAAATTGTTCAGTTCTTTTAACATACCACTGAATATATGCCAATAAATATATATATAGTTATACCATACTTGTGTGGCTCCTTAGTCTCCCATTATATTTTAGTACCTTGTGTAGGTTTTCAAAACAACAACATGATCCACTTATAGACTAACAGCCCAACTAATCATTATTCACTGAATTCACATATAATCATGTTTCCACATACATCAATGTATAACGATAGCCTATTTAATTCCTAATCTGTGCTGGAATCATTTAAAATTCCAGAGTATGTCTCCCCGAGAATACAAGATTAATGTATCTTTAAGAATCTATAAGATCTAGTCCAGACTCTCCCTATCTTTTGCACAGTTCTGGCCAACAGATCCCAGCCTGA
This sequence comes from Hanleya hanleyi, assembly GCA_036873755.1. Taxonomy (NCBI): domain Eukaryota; kingdom Metazoa; phylum Mollusca; class Polyplacophora; order Lepidopleurida; family Hanleyidae; genus Hanleya; species Hanleya hanleyi. The sequence goes on from JAVTVY010053734.1 coordinate 15,390, forward strand.
AAACCAATTAATCCAGATAAATAGACCTCACCCTGGAGGCAATAAAATATATCTCCCCAGACATATTACTGTGAGAGATGTCACACTACACTTTATTCCATATTATTCTGTGAGCTGGTCTGGACATTTCAGCTTGTGCGTTGACCTTTAACCCTCAGATGACATAGCCCATGAAATACGACTTCCTGGATGAGCAATTTTTATGGGGCCTTTTCCCCTTCAAATGTCTACTTTATTTGACAATTCCACACCCTTGTACCTAACTATATCCATATGCCCAGTTAACCATCAAATATTTGCCTACATACCACCCCTATCGCATCATCACGTGTCACCCTAAATTAAGCACATTCCCAAATTATCACACTGTGTCTTTTTTTCTTTTGATTTTGTTTGTTTTAATTTGCATATATATAAAACATTACCATCAACAATACATGCGTCTGTCACTAAGAGTATATTTTACTCAATCTAGTGTGTGCGAGTTGAAAACCTGAAACAAGATCAATAACTGTCAGGTAAATTTACGTATGCAATCATATATACTTAATATATCTGTTCTACTTTCTAAGCTGTTATTAATATGTCTGTTCTATACTGTTCTATATTTAAACCATGCCAACAATTTAAAACCATATCACCGAGAACAAATACCTTGTTTGTCTTTGCCTAAATACTGCTATATACTTAGAATAATTTAATTTAAGTAGAACCCCCCAGTTAAGTCACACTTAACTGTTTGGTATTTTTGAGATATATCTTCCAGCATAAACTGACCAGCAGGGCTATATATTCTACATGACGATGATGTTGGAATGTTCTCCTGCCTAATGACCCACTCTGTGTCCAGTCCAAGACATTAATTGCCACCAGATGAGACACCCAAAAAATATTTCCTCCTTGCCCATTAACAGGCCACTAAGGCCATCTCAGGGCAATAATCTATCCTCACAGAGAAAAGGCAAAATATTAAAGAGTTTCAGTCTCTTGATATGAATTTCTTTAGATGTCAACTGAACTTCTCACTCAAAACTGGAATAGGCTCCAATTTGACTATAAAATCACTCAGTATGTTTGAAGATGTTCTTCTCTTGGCAGATCAATATATCAGCCCTTTGAATATCTATACATTCCCCAAATTCCTACCAGATATCTACTCAGTCAATATATCTTCACCTTGGGGACGAATCAATATCTACAGTAATATCAGATGCACTTTGATTCCTATTCTAATCTTAATTTAAAATTTTTAGATATGCAACCTTGATGCTTCGTCAGATAAAACGCTAGACCGCTAACAATTGTTTGTGTCTGATAATAGAATATATTCAACTAAACCTAGGATATGCGAAGTAAAATAATGGCTGTAGATCTGGAAAAAGACCAATAGCAAGTATATTAGCGAATGCATTCGTATAATTAGTAAACCTATTCTACTCTCAACTGTTATTAGTATGTCTCTTCTCTACTTTAACATGCCAACAATTCAAAACGATATCACCGAGTCCTGTGCAGTTAATCCCACTGGTCACTTCTCCAAAACTTGTATGATTGTTCATTCCATTACCTGCACATATAAGAGTTCCAATGTTCCCAGCTGACTGTTATATCCTCAGCTGACTCTTCCGATGAGTTCCACTTTACGCTTCTTTTCTCTTCCATATGAGTGAAAAACTTCCCTTTCTGTCTTTGTCAGCACACTATAAGATAACTATCTCAATACTCTATTTGTGTTTAATAAAACAAATCAATAGACTAAACTTGAAAACCTCCAATGCACTAGTATCACAAATAAATAAACTGAACTTCAAAACACTCCAATGCACTTGTATCTTCCACTATTGAAGTCAGGAGCTCCAGCTAAGCACGTCCAGCTGGCTCGGTGGTCAGGCAGGTAATGTACAGTCCTGTAAACTTTCCAAATTAGTCCGTTTATGAGCATCTACAGAACGTCAGGATGTAACACGCATATTTCCAACCAGCGAATGGGCAATGAAATGTAACATATTTTGATGAAATGAAGTCATTTCAGACGAAATTACATGAACTGTTAAAGCAACTCGCGCGTGTGTGGTTGTTATCGCTATAGGCAATCCACTGTTTTAGTCCAGAAGGAAAACTTGATGGTGCAATGACAATAAAATTCTGGCGTGTACTACTACTCTACAGTTCCAAAAGAAGTGTGGTCATCAACAGTATGGCCATGATAAATTCATGCATAGAACTGAACGCAATTTACTCATAACATAATACACCCATGTATATGAAGATTCTATCTGTTTGGGTTTGGTACAAATTTGTGGTGAAAACGAGATTTGGGTGTGTCCCACAGTGAATTAGAGATAATTAGATATACAGATAGTGGAATATCTTTTCTAAATTATATAAGATTTTACTTTCCATTAACATTATGTTTCCAGTTCATTGGAACTCACTTTGTACAGAGTATGGTTACCATATCACCTGGTAACCAAGATCGTTATTCTGGAAACTTAATAATTAGAGTGCTTTTTGTGAATATGAATTGCATAGATCTTTGTACCTTCATATTCAGTAATTAGCATCTGACAATCTTAAAAGTTTGAAACTCAGAGTCATTGACCTAACATATCCCCCGCCGGATTTGCTAAGACGCCAGATAAGACAAAAGAAGAAAAAATAACTCAATATGAATAAAAGGTCTCAAAAGCCACAAAGCGTTGATCCATGTGTTGAACAGAGCACCTGTCCAACAGATTTCCTAGGGAAGATACATTAAATAAATAAAATTTAATTAACAGTGACATTTGACCTATTGACCTTAAAAATCAATAGGTTAAGAGCTATTTCTGAAGTATTTTGGAATGAACTGAATCACACCCACAGCGATTTTAATCCCCTGCCAGGGGCCTGACGGGGGATAATAAAGCCCTTAGTATAACTTGTTGCTATGGAAACCATATTCTTCAGTATAGTAGTTTGCTATAGTATTGCTATGAATAATCAATATTATTACTTGTGAATATGTCCTTATAGCTCTGTGAATATTCTGGCATAAAATTTATGCTCACATTGGTGATATCACGAAATTCCAACTGCATTGGTCATTCCCCTGAATATCAGATTGAGACTTCAAATCCAATATCGTTGTAGTACTCCTGTATTTTCATAGCTTTTTTCAAAATCCTTTAGGAATACCTATATGACTCATTTGATATTGATGGGGAGCTTGTTTAGACTGGTAAAAAGAAGTGCTGATAATTTAGTTCAATTGAAATCAGCCTTGATGTGAACAATTTGGCGCAGTTATTAGCCAGTTCCAGTCCTATCAAATCAGACTATTTGATGGATTGTTTTGATGCAAGGCCTGTAGACATAGACACATATAATAGCCTATAGGCTCTAGTTGTGTTGAACAAGGCCAGTGATTTGATTTCAGACAAATTGAAGTTCAATTAAATAGCACCATCGCGTTAATAGGTTAGGGCTGTCGTGGAAAAAAACAAGTTTTATATATTTCTACAATTCTACATATTTCCAATAACTGATCGGTAACTGTCTGGTAGCCACCACGGTTCTACATTTGCAGTGCCGAATAGTCAGTTACTGGTTGGTAACCGATAGGTTATATCATGAATGAAATGTGTGGTTACTGATAAGAGACCGTTCAGCGTTACAGCATTGTCATCAGTATGTACCCAAGTGTGGAACATTGTGTTGGTAACATAGCTTGGTAATTGCTTGGTAGCCAAACAGTAGAAAATTGATAGGTTCCAATGGGTGACCTAAATGGTTACCGGTTGGTTACTGATCCGTTGAAAACTTAACTTTGCCTTCCAGTACTGTTAAATTCCCCGTCAATAAATTACTGAGGCTTGTCTGTGCAGCACCAAACCTAAACATATATAACACAAGCTACTTATATAACATATATAACACAAGCTACTTATATAACATATATAACACAAGCTACTTATATAACATATACAACACAAGCTACTTTCTTGTAAGAAAGAATGTTCATATGAACATCATGAGGATCTTGTATTAAACGATGATCACGCAGTTCCTAGCTCCGGTTTAATCGGGAGTTACGAAACCTTGCTCAAAGGATCTTGAACATTAAGCGTACTTTGAAGCTAATCAGTGCCTCGCTCCAGTGGCAGAAATAATTAATGCGGCGACGTAAAGAAATGGATTATTTTTTGCAAAAGAGACTCACTACATGCCTAATTCTACAGGAAATGCAGTTAATGTGTCTTTAATAATATACTTTCAGGAAGCATGGTCCGATTCCAACTGGTCCTGCTCCTGGTAGGGCTAATCCTAATAGATCTTGCAGGTAAGTACATTTCAGGATAGCAGAAAGCATCGTTTTCTACCATCCTTTTACGGTTGCGTTTAATTGTTGCCTCAAGAACGATGGGAGGCAAATCGATTTTAAAACTTATAAAACCCTAGCTTCTTATCTTGTGACTCAGTCTTACCTCTTGATAGAGAAATGATATTTACCAACCCCTCCCCCCTCTTCCTCTGAGACAATAAGCTCACTTTATTAAAACTTTCTTGAAAACTTGAAAAATGGAGTGAATGAATGTCAGCTTTTGTCTAATAAGATATCATAGACATTAGTGAAATCTTAAAAACATGTCTCCAAACTCCAATCTCCAATTTTCTCCACTGGGAATAGAAGTAAAATGACAAGCAGTTGAACACTAGTGAAAATAAATGTGTTAAAACCTGTTAGTCTACCGTCAAATTAAGAATTCCACTCCAAGTTGCCTTGCAGTTTTTTTCACAAAGGATATACGATTGAGGGAGTTGAATCAGAGTTAACCATGGTTCAGCTGTTGACAGCTGTTGATCATGATAATCGCTTTTGAAAAATAGCACCACTGATGACCATTGTCGAAGTTGACCATGGGTTCCAAAATTTGTGACCATGCGTCACCAGTATTGGCCAAGTTAACAATAATTTCGACGGTTGTTGACAATAGTTGATCGGTTTTAAAAATGACATCACAGATTACCATGGCCAGGTTTGACAGACAGAGATTTGTGATCATGGTTGATCAGAGTTGACCTTGAGTAAACGAGGCAAACCTTGACAACGGAGTATGGTCAACAATAGTCAGCCATGGCTGGGTTCATTCAGAGTCTTGAGTTCTAATCAAGCCTACCCAGAAGAATGGATCATTGCATTGATAGGTCTAACCCCTTTTGGCAACCATTATTCCTCCCATATATCTTAGGGACTTCGGAGATTAGCTCTTCATTGCGTACATAATAAATCAAGATAGCCTTGTCTCCCTTCTGTACAGTCTAACAGAGAACGCAATTTGTTTCACAGAAAATACCAGTCCAGTGAGAAAAGAGAAGAAAATAGACATCGACGCTGACAGCAGAATCTCTTACACAAGAACCGGTGGTAAGTTACAAACATTCGAAACTCTAGATGAACTAGATACAGTCGATCGACGGAGGAGGCACATAGAGTGAATAAACGTTCATTATTCCTAAAGATAATAGTCCCAAGCAATATATTATGGCAAAGTGTACATGTACATGCGGAGTTATTAAGCCATTCTAATTTGTAATTTATGGATACAAAATTTCAAGTTTGCCCCTAGCTCGCGCCACCTTTGATTGTAGCCGATGTAGACTGAACGCATCAGCAAGGGACAGCTTTTAATAAAGGCTTTTACAGTGCTGCCTATCATCTACCTACTTCTCGTGGGGAGACACATTCTATGAACAGATCCACGGACTTCCCATGGGTTCCCCGCTGTCACCCATAGTATCTGAAATCTACCTGACTGACCTTGAAAACCGGGCCCTCCAAACCTCCCCTGTCCAACCTCTAGTCTGGCTACGAAAAGTGGATGACACTTTCGTCCCCCTCCAACAAACAGATGACCCGACCACACTACTCAACCATCTCAACACCCAGCATCAACGTCTAAAATTCACCGTGGAAACTGAAACCAACAACGCTCTCCCATTCCTGGACGTCCTTGTCAGCAGATCACCAACTGGCCTACAAACTAGTGTGTACCGAAAGCCCACCCATTCCGACCAATATATCCACTACAGATCCAACCATCCAGCCCAAACAAAGACAGCCATCATCGCAACACTAACCAAACGAGCACAATCCATCTGTTCAACTGACATTGACAACGAAATCTCCCACATCAAGACCGTTTTCAGCAAGTACAACGATTATCCCAAACACCTAGTGGAAAAAACTGTAAAACAAGCCCTACAACCAAACCAGAGACAACGTACTATCAGAGAAGAGGGCCCAAATATCCGAATAACTCTACCCTACATAGGCAAGACAAGTCACCAGGTCGCCAGACTACTCCAGACACGAACCAGCATCCAGACAACCTTTGCAACCAACAGAAAACTAAAGAATCACATCAATGAGACCGGTAAAAAAGCCCCAACCACCCAACCCCAACCAAAAGGTGTAATCTACAAGTTGGAGTGCAGTTGCAAAAAACATTACATCGGCGAAACATCAAGACCCCTCAATAAACGAATGAAAGAACACAAATCATCTGTAACCAAACAAGACGGGAAATCATCAGTTTCGGACCACATCAAAGAAAACCCCACCCACTCAATCAACTGGAACAACACCAAACCCCTTGCCACAAACCACATGCACTGGAAAAACAGAAAACTACTGGAGGCCATCCACATCAAAAGAACAAAACCACAACTGAACAGAGACCAGGGCCTATTCATCCCCAGCGCCTATGACCTACTAATCCAGGAACCCCACCGTGCCTAGAAGCCCACCTTGTTAATTAATCCACCTTGTTAATTAATCTAGCCATCTCCACAGTCTAATCCTGTTCTATTATAAATTTCTCACCTAGTATAATACTATTGTTATCATCCTATTGACATTTACTCAAGGAACTGTATATATACTGATTATATACTTATTGATGTCATTGACTTGAGAACGATACTAGTACCTGTATCGAAACGTCGTCCTGAATAAACTAGAAGTTGTTATCCATAAGCAATTTGTTTATTTAAGGGACAGCTTGTTACAATATATGCACATACCAAATTGGAAAAGATACAAGACATTCTAAGTTTCTAGTCCGGAAACGAGCTGCCACGTTGGTGCCAGGTGGCGCTATCTATGAGCAAATGTGGATGGGACACAATTACAGATGTACTAAGTTTGGAACGAATCCGTTCAGTTTCAATTCTGTTCTATCTAACAAAATTTAAAGTTGGGCCCCAGATGGCGCTACCCATGGGTTGTATGTGACAGGAACGGAATACCAAGCAACACCTAGATACCGAAATACCAGATATGAGAAAAATCCATAAAGTCCTATTTTTTTGCTGTGGAAAAGGAATTTTAATTTTTCCCTCGTGAAGCCAACTATGGGCATATGTGGACGGAATGTGATCCCAAGCAACATTTTGTGGCAGGCTATTCACACACCAAATTTGGAAGGAATCAAGTTTATTGTCCGAAAACGAAATTCCAGTTGACCCCCAGGTGACGCCATAGGCGTGTGTGGACGGGAAGCGATCACAAGCGAGATCTAGTGGCACGATATCCGCATACCAAAGGAAATACTCTGATAAGTCGCTCTAATTTCATTGTCAAAAAAACTAATTTTTGAATTGATGCCCAGGTCGTGTGACCTATTTAAATACACCGATGAAATGTAATCCCAAGCATCATCTTGAGGCATGTTAGCCATATACCAGGTCGTTCAGATTTTATTGTCCAAAAACCAAATTTAATAGGTATAATGAAACGGTCAAGCTTTAAACATTCACATTTCAATTCCTCGGTCATTTTATATCTGTAAGACCACTGTCTCTGTGAAAGTTCATTCGTCTATATGGGAGTAAGAGGATCCCATATAACTTGATCATGGGATGAAAATTCCCACTCGAGAGAAGGAAAATACATCCCAACCGAGCTGCCGAGGCGAGGTTGGGATGTATTTTCCTTCTCGAGAGTTGGAATTTTCACCCCATGGTCAAGGTACTATGGGATTTTTTTGCTATATAATTCAAATCATTACTTTAATAAGTATTTTATTGAAAATATCAACGGAACACCGATATAAACGTTGCTCGAGCACATCACATATATGTGTTTGCGACGAATCATCCCAGCACGTTATTCTGCATAAGTTTTACGGAGTATTATATTGGACAAATATATACGTGTACCAATGATCCACATGATCTCAAGTAGTATACAAAGAGTAAATTGATGTCTATTGACCTCAGAAATTTGCATATGACCTCTGTGACGTCACGCGCCAGCCAACGTGGTGGATGGGTGGGTGGTGGGTTTAAGATGGCGGCTGTGGTGGATGGGTGGGTGGTGGGTTTAAGATGGCGGCTGTGGTGGATGGGTGGGTGGTGGGTTTAAGATGGCGGCTGTGGTGGGTGGGTGGGTGGTGGGTTTAAGATGGCGGCTGTGGTGGATGGGTGGGTGGTGGGTTTAAGATGGCGGCTGTGGTGGATGGGTGGGTGGTGGGTTTAAGATGGCGGCTGTGGTGGATGGGTGGGTGGTGGGTTTAAGATGGCGGCTGTGGTGGATGGGTGGGTGGTGGGTTTAAGATGGCGGCTGATGATGTGACGGAAATAATACTTCTATGAATAGGGCGAAAACTTATCTAAGATAATTTTTCTGTCATAATTAATTCTTGGTCGAGTATCAACTATTCAGATATTACGGAAAGTACTGTTGTTATAAGGTATTGTTTGTTATATATCAGACACGATCAGCTGATATATGTAAACAAACGATCTATATTTAGACCCTCACGTGATCTGCTACATTGCAGCACGCGCTCTTTGATCTTGGCGTTCCGCCGCCGTACAAGAAGCTCAAATTGAGACGGAGAATTTCGTTACCATTACCAGTAAATTGTAAGTTTATTGCGGAAAGAATTTATATTGCATAAATTCCTGCGGGAAATAGGAAGTACACATATAGAGAATATTGTCTTGACGTAAAAAGTTTGGACATTTCATATTTACGGAGATATGGATTTTTATAACTGAGCCGGTTTTTCGTGTAAACCATCGCAGCGAAAAGGGAAACGGCTGTCATCTTCGTTTTGCTATGTCACAAAAGTGCTCGAATTACTTATTTCTAAATTATTTCATCACGAACCCAACTAAGGTTAGCAAGTATACATATTTTACGATATAGTCAATAACTGTGAGCACATAAGACGTTCTGGTTGATGAGATCTGAATTTTTGAAGTTTGGCAATTTTCTGGCTTCGAGCTTCGAATACCCGCCGCCATATTTGTTGGAAGCCGGTCGGGTGTTCGTTTGTCATGATGGAAAATCATTAATTAATCATATTTTGAGATATATTTCTCAACACAACCTTGTATTCATTGAAAATATAATTGTTCAGGCTTACATTGCTAACTGGTTTGCTGCCTTTGAGGTAATATTTGTTTCGGCAGTTGTTTCCGCCCATGCGATGAGAAAATATGCCTGAAAAAAAATGTCTAGTTTTGTGTCCGCTCCACAGACATTTTACACCAAATAGTTCAATCCATGGACACCAATATACATATATTGCGACCAGTCTATGATACAGTGCCACCCCAGTGTCGAGCATTTATTGTCCAGTTTGCACCAGCAAAGAAAAATCACGAACGTTCATCGAACGTCATCGGTGGGGACCTTCATGTGGTCTTCCGCGGTATATGAATCACTTACATTTGAATGCATGAATTAGTTTGATATAATTTTATTGGGTGTGGATGGTTTAAAAGAGTGGAAATATTCCGTACAGGTCTGTTTTATGTAACAAACGCTAAGAAAAATGGCTACCCAAGGTCAATTTCCCCTGGCTTCCCCGGATAATCGCACATTTCAAACCACAGCCCCATCTAGACGCTTTGATGCAAGGGAGACAACTCAGACTAGGCCAATTTCTCTTGTAGGCAAAGGTAATCTCCCTCATTCGCACATTTCTATCTTTTTTGCGTGTTTTGGGTGGTGGAGTTTTTTTTTATCGATTTTACTATGAGCTATGAGGTTGTAGAATACGATGGGAAAAGCTATGAAATGTTTTTTAAGTACCGGCTAGGCTTGTAAATAGATGCATATACACCCATAGACACTCCTATACTGGGATATTAGCCCAATGTATGTATAAATCCATACGGGGTGGACATGTTGGAGTCTAGGTGGAGCACTAGTGGCCCGATTGGGTAGAGTGAGGTCTTATTTTAAAGCTCTCGAGGAAATAAATAAATAAATAAATAAATAAATAAATAAATAATAATAAAAAAAAATCAAAAAAATCAAAAAAATCGGCGAGTAGTGGACAAAGGGAAAATTGGGAAGTACTGACCATGCCCCAGAATACTTCATATGCATATCACGGCCTTAAGGCCTATGTAAGATGTAATCTACTTCACATTTTAGTAGTATAAAAAGCGCAAGTCCTATTGACCTTGCCCCTCCAAAGAAATAAAATCGGCTCTATTTTACAGGAGTATATACGCAGGTCACGTGGGTTGTGACGTCACTTCCGGGTTTTCACTAAAAACTACCTCCAAACATAGAAGAGTTCCAATTTTTCCCCTTAGACGTCCGTATGTTCATCCTCCAAACCCAGAAGAGTTCCAATGTTCAACCTCCGGGACTTTTTCACCGGCCTGGCCCGCCCCAGCACGCAGCCCGCGCGCGCGCGCGCGGGTTCTCCGGCAGTGCGCGGCATCACCGGCAAGGCGCGGGTGCATATGCAATTGTGGAAAACCCCCACAGACAGGTCAGTACATGCATTCCTATGATGTTCACGCATAATAAAAATGTAATCTGTGTTGTTGTTGTTGCTCCCTTTTTTGGACTAACCCATCAGAATAGTACGTATCACGGACTACACCCGTAGAGCTACATCTGGTCTATAAAACACGTCCCTCTGGATCCTACACCTTCATTTCTACGGTTGCAGAGCCATGGCGGAGATCCAGCCCCATGCGACTCGCATTTTACAGTATGCCACCGTGGTGAATTCATTCACGGGTTACCGAGCAGTGGTCCGGTCCATGTTTGCAGATGGCGACGACAACGAGGGACGACGCCAGATCCTGAACGAGTTCACAGAAGCGGTCCTCCACAGAGTGCACTCGATGGAGAGGCGTGCCATCACTCACCACTACTGGACTATGACAGCCATCCTTGATGCTCGGGCTATGGACGCAACCAGCACCGGCTGGTTGGCCTCATACTAGTCTGTGCCCTATTTACCCTGGCGCTGTGGTATTGACACTATAAATACCAGGGTCAGACAGAGTGTGTGTCATTTACCCTTAGTCATTGGGTCAACCGTGTCACCGAGAGACCTACCCATAAATACGAGAGACAGACAGAGTGTGTGTCATTCACCGTTCGACATTTAGAGCAAGCATGTCATCCGACCTACGAGCCATTCTGCCCCTTACACCCCGGGTGGGGTTACACGTCTATGAAGATAAAGTCACCGTGGTGGAAGACCGTGGAGATATTTGCTGGGCGCCCGCTGAGACCTTATCGAATACGGTGACGCTACCTCGTGACGGCTGGACCAAATTTAAACGGGTGTTGAGCGGCGAGCTCGACGGAAACCTCATCCACATAGACAATGCCATCTACGTATACCGTGCAACCTTCTTCCTACGCCTGGGCCGCTACAAAGACCCTACGCGAGGCTTCACCCTAGACCCCGATCTGTGGTCAGCCTTGGAGAAAGTGGTG
>JAVTVY010053735.1:0-26513 GCA_036873755.1 Hanleya hanleyi
AGCCTTATAAAGACTAGGCCTAACAGTTTGCCATGGATTAATAACAGATACGCAACAACATTAAAAAAATGAAGAGATTCCTGATATTTTTGTCTCACATATTTTCATTTCATACAGTGATGGTTTTTACAGTGAAAGATATAAAATACAAAAAAAAAAGAGCCACAGACATAAACATGAAGTACAGTGCCAATAAGTTAAAATCTTGACCTCAAGTAAACTGACTTCTAAAAAATGCATGTTCTCAACATACAGTGGTGGACTGCATTGTTGTCGTTGTTCATGGCCACAGGCAGCAGTCCTTGGTGGGTTGGGGGGAGAGGAAAAGGTTGTTGGGGGGGGGGGTCAAGAGCTCTCTTATAGATAAGACCAGGTGGGAAACCAAATTTTTCCGCAAAAACCTTTTAGGCTCAATCGCTCATAATTTGGAGATTTGCGCTGAAATTTTTGTCACAATTATGCTTTACTTGCCTGTAAATGTAATGGTGTGTACCTTTATGTCTGAGCTCTCATAGTTTTTTAATAAATCCACGTAGAACGCCAAATAGAACGTCGTCGTTTTCATCGACTACAAACATGGCCGCCGTCATCGCATCTGATACTCTCGAACCGAGTGATATGGAGCTCTCCAGTATTAGAGGGGACAAGATGCTGACATAATGGCGGGATACATCGGACGCGGGGAAGACATGAGGCAACTAGTTGTTTTATCTCTTTGTGTATTGCTTTCATTTGTGTTGCATACACTATGATAAATGCGTTTAATGAAAACAAATGACGTAAGAGATCAATAAACAAGTCGCCTCCTTTCTTACCAGACTTGGTGCGCTGTCGTCGAAATGCAACGAAGAAGTTATTTCCCTTGCTTAAAGTTGAACACTTGGTTCGAGACTATTTCTCTCGCGCGCGTGCTTGGATACAGTCTCGGTGTAGTCGATGAAAGCGACACGGTGGAAAAGTGGATAAATTCCTGTTTTAAATGAAATTAGGAGAAAAAGTATTGGATTATCACTACTCAAGTAGGTATCAATAGCTTTAGTAACTGTTAATAAAGGTAACTGAGAACAGTTTTGCCAATTTGGTACGATTTTTTCCCCCAAAATGATGTTTTAGTTTTCGACAGCATCAACATTGGTTTCCAGCCTGTCCTTATACTTAGACCCAATATGGCCTCCAGTGCCACCCCATATACATCTCGCAATATTTGTCCTCCGATATACAAGGACTGCTACCTGTGTTCATGGCAGATCTCGTACAGACAATTCTCGTACAGACAATGTCTCTGAGGAAACGATCCATTTTTATTTCCATAAATTTCCTACCGCTTGATTCTACTTTGCCCGATGTGCTGTCTTTAATAGGGAAAATTGTTTGTCATTCTAATTATGAATGAATCCGAATCAAATTCATCTGCTAAATGATATCCAAAAGTCCCAGGTTTCATTTTCACCTCCGTATGAGGACCGCGTGTTAGCATTCAATTCCTTCATATAGACTGTTTTCGCCTGTTGGGTTTAACGTAAGTGGCTCTGCACCAGCAGCCGAGTGAAGGAGAATACACTCGAACCAATTGAGGCCAGTTGGGAACCATTACAGAGAGCATTCAAGGCTCCCAAAAATAAATGAGCAAAGGTTTCCGAGGTTTAGTTTGTGCATTACATCATAACATGTGAAGACTGCCACTGTCCGTTTTGCAGCAAGATGAAAGGATATCTCTGTGTTTTCTGATTACAGGTCAGCTATTTGACTTAATTTCCATGAAATATCGAATAAATCTCTCTGAATACACAATACACTGATTTAGCTAAGCCTTGTTTAGATAAGCTTTGCCTGAAATGGAACTTGCGCAAATCCAACTGGATTCGTGCAAGTTCCATTTCAGCAAGTTCCATTTCAGCTTCATTTCAGCGTGGTGAAGATCTCCATCTAAACACTATTTGGCATGGTCAAGATCTCCATGCAAACACTATTCAGCATGGTCAAGATCTCCATGCAAACACTATTCAACATGATGGACACCTCCATGCAAACACTATTCAGCATGGTGAAGATGTCCATGCAAGCACTGTTGAGCATAGTCAAGATCTCCATGCAAACACTATTCAACATGATGGAGATCCCTAATATATACACATACCTGTGAAAGAATAGTGTTGATGTTAGTGTACACAGAATCACCCGTCTGGATCATCGTCTGCATTTCTGTTCGTAACAAACCAGACTGTTCCAAATTGTGTTGAATAGCTCTCACATCCTCCAGTGCCTGATGAGATTTTGTTCTGCCAGCATAAAATGGTAATCAATGTCATATGACAGTTGAGAGAGAGAGAATTAAGGTTTAATGTCGCATTCAGCAATATTTCAGCTATATAGCGACCATATGACAGTTGAAGTTAAGATGATCATGGATTGGATCAGAATGGCTGAAGCCATCATGGTGTCCTTCACTCAAACCTCCATTTAAAATTGAGGCTTGCTAAAATAAGGCAATAACATTAAACATGGTGTGCCATGTTGGGGAGTATAGGAACTCAATGGCATTCTCATCAGAGAAAAGATATGCCGTTCCAATAGGACGGTCTCGAAATCGATCTCTCCAGCTGTGTAAGGCATGAAACGACGGCACTACCCAAATTTAGGCATCGGGCAATGTTTTATCATTGGCAATACTGCAAAAAACGGAAAATCGATATAGCTTTCGAAATACAGAAAATCCATACAACTTAGAAGATGTTATTGTCTCGTAGTTAAATAGCCATTTGCAAACAGAAAGCATTGTATGTAAAGTCTGTGAATAAAATAATATGGCATTGCCATTGTACAGAAATGGGGGGGATTTTGTTCTGCCAGCAGTTTTGGCTTCATGTCACACTCAAGTTTGTTTCACTCATACAGTGATAGTCAGTTTGGTTGGTGGAGGAAGCCGGATGGTACCTGGAGAGAACCTCCGCCCATAGGCAAGTAACTGACAAACTTTCACACATGAACCAGCTGTGCTCTAACCCATGCCGGTTCAGCGGTGTGAGGGTAGCGGTCACCAGTGAAGCGCCTTAGACCACTCGGCCACCGAGAGTCCCTTGTACAGAAATGGTTTGTTGCCTAACCTCAGTGTAACATCACATGGGCAATGACGTCATTTTGAACTGAACTTGGCTTCTCTTCTCCATCCTCTCATACATTATCTCATCATTTTATTGTGTTTGTATATCACAACTGCGCTAATTACTGCTTTATAAGGCCATTGTCACTTGGTTGGTTGTTTAGCATGACCATATTTTGAGGGCAAATATTAAAATAGATGAGGGAATTACATTTTCATGAGTAAACCTTACGCATTTTCTTCATATTCATATACAATTGGTTTGCAATTTAATAATTAATAATAAATTATTATAACGTCTAGCATGTGTATTTAAAAAATCAAGGGGGCAAATATTTAAAATAGATGAGGGATTTACATTTTCATGAGTAAAACTTGCGCTTTTTCTTCACATTCATATACAATTGGTTTGCAATTTAATAATTAATAAAAAATTATAGTGTCTAGCATGTGTATTTAAAAAATCAAGGTCGCGCTAAACAACCAATCAAGTGCCACTGGCCTAAGCTACCAAGAAATGCTTTGTTTCCATACCTTTCTATACATTATGGGGCTGGACTACTGGTATGTTGCAATTTTAACATGATTGCTTTCACTCTGGTATATAAAAAGTTTCACTATATATTGACGTAGACTAGCCATTAAATAATTCTGAAACTATCAGGTTTGGTAAAACGAATTAACTTGGCAGATCCATGCCCTCTGTGATGCATAGATTAGTGTATACACTTACATAGCCTCCTGGGTTACCAGTTGAGCTTGGTTGGCGATGTTTAGTGCATTTGTAGCATTCTGATTGGCTGCCGCCACATCAGCCTCAGATACCTGGGTGCCTCGTATAGCGGCTGTGATGGTTTGTAGGTCAGTCAGTGGGCGTAGCGTGACAGCCTGAACGGCCTCCACCAGGCGAGTCACCTCTTGTACATTGGCGTCGGCACGTGACGTGAGTTGAGTCCCCTCTGCAATATTCTCCACTGCCAGTATAACATCAGCCTTTGTTGATTCAGCCTTGCTCTGCAATTGACAAAATAGAGTAAATGTTCAAATAATTTGAGCACTCTATGAAAATTGGATCATGCCAAAAACTTGGACATGTTGGAGCAATGTTCTTACCAGTCACCTAAAAAAATTTAAATGTTTTTTTCTCCACACATTTTGTACTTGCTGTGAAATGTTTGCGAAATTCTGTTGATGTGGAGAACCTCAAGAGTTTGTAGTAAGCCCGCGTCATTTTTAGTGTGCAGTAGTTTGTTCAACCACTTGCAACGAAGAAGATTACAACATCAAAGTGGCATTGCAATTCATGATGCTAAATCACCAGCATATTCAGGAAACTGTTTCACTTTTGTGTGTTCAGAACACATCCAGCAACATCATATACAAGCATGTACCTCATGGTGTAAAGGAATCGGGGGGAGACGTTTGTCCAAACTGTAGTCATGAAGAAACACAATGAGAACAAAATATTATACACTACCCCCCTCCCCCTCCCCCCCCCCGCCACCTCTACCCCGACCCACAAATAGAGCCAAATATCAACACTGACCTTGTATGTGTTTACAGCACTGTATGCAGTTCCTACATTCTTCTGAGCCTCTGTGGCATTCAGCTTTGCCGTTTGACTAACTGCAAGCTTCGTTACCATGTCATCTTGTTTCTGATTGGCCATGGAAAGAGCTTCTGAAACAGTGGTGTTAGTGTTTGAGATTTGACTTTCTGCCGAAAAAACGCTGGTTTCCACATCACCTTGAATCACTCCCAGTGCTGACAGAGCAGCCCTCTGATTGGCCAGACTTTCTTGGTTGCCTTGGTAATTACTCAAAAAAGATCCAGACATGGTGTTTTCTGCAATGTTACGATTTGTCACCGCGACAGTAAGATCAATGAGCGCCACACGAACTCGCTCTCGAAATTCTGTGATTCTAATCTCAAATTCGCTGACAATGGCTGATATGGTGTCAAGGTCATGCCATGTATTGTTCCCGATGGAATATTGAGTTCGCTGTCGTGAGACTTCTGCGTTGATATCAGAAGCAATCTCGTTGAGTGTTCTTGTGATGCCCTGTGCTGTTATAACACTCCCATCAAAATTCTGTAAACTCCCAAGCTCAGCCTCACTCCGGATCCTAAGGAGCTCAAGGTCACCAGACATCTGTGTCAAGTTCGCTACTTGTGCCACAACCTGATTCAAAAGAAAAGTAAAATCGAATGAGTTCATGATGCTTTAGGAATAAAAGTTTGAAAAAGCTGTGCCAGAGGTGCTTTTCAATGATATCTGTGTATACTCACCATGCTTGCGATAGTGTTGATTTTGAGAAGGTTCTGCTTTATCAAGGTTCAAATTACTTTAAATTTAAGTATTGGGACCATGGATAATAATGTCAGTATTGAGAGGTTGGTCAGTTTACCCAGGTGTCAGTATTCACAGGTTTCACTGTAATAGCATGATGGTCTCCAGCACCTTCATTGGATGAAAGCCTAGAATGCCACCTAACATATCACAATGCAAATGTCTGTTTTGTTGTGAACTGCAAAGGTTTGTCAATTTCAGATATTTTGTTTTCACTTCCCAGAATCACTGAGATAAACTAGGTGGAAAGTGGTATGGATTTAACACTAGTGGATAAAGATGAAATTTGGTCCAGTTAAAGAGAGTTATTCGAAACATGGGTGAATATAGGCACACAGCAGGTATTTGAGAAACAAGACACCATGTTATAACTTGGGTAGGAATGGCCCCTTCCTATTTCATAAATTGAACATTTTGGGCACATGAGAATTTCTTCTTCATTTCTTAGCAGCAAATATCTATAGTATCATCATGGTGGGCATTAACAGTCCTTTAAAAGGGCATATGTGCTAATTGCTGGCTGAGTCCCTCCACAGAGCGATTTGGGTGAAGTAACTTTTCAATATCTTTAGTTCCACACAAAATCCAGCCAAATCCGAGGATGATTGAATAAGGTGACTGAATTATAAATATAAATTATAACAAGCGTTCTGAGAAGCCCAACATCTCGCCTTGCGGGGTCATCCGCCGAAGCTGCAGCAGTATTGAAAGCATACATGTAGAGCAAACAATAACGGAATATAACTGGAATAGGTGATGTGGTACAGACAATAATGTCTGGAATAGATTATCTGGTACAGACAATAACATCAGTCCCACGTGGGATTAACAGCATATAAGTTAATCCCATGTAGGATGGATAGGTCAGTGCCGTGGGATTACTGCTGCATAGGGCAGTCCAGTGTGAGATTACTGCTGGATAGGTCAGTCCCATGTGAGATTACTGCTGGATAGGCCAGTCCTGTGTAGGATTACTGTTGGATGGACCAGTCCCATGTGTTATTACTAATGGCTAGACCAGTCCCCTGTGGGATTACTGCTGGATATTCCAGTCCCAAGTGGGATTACTGCTGGATAGGCCGGTCCTGTCTGGGATTACTGCTGGATAGATGAGTCTCATATGGGATTAATGCTGGATAGGACAGTCCCGTGTGGGATTACTGCTGCATAGGCAGTCCAGTGTGGGATTACTGCTGCATACGGCAATCCTGTGTGGGATTATGGCTGGGGAGGCCAGTCCTGTGTGGGATTACCGCTGGATAGGCTAAACCTGTGTGGGATTACAGCGGAATAGGTCAGTCCCATGTAGAATTATGGCTGGATAGGTCAGTGCCATGTGGGATTACTGCTGCATATTGCAGTCCAGTGTCATATTACTTCTGGATAGGTCAGTCTCGTGTGAGATTACTGCTGCATAGGGCAGTCCGGTCTGGGATTACTGCTGGATAGGTCAGTCCCTTGTGGCATCACTGCTGGATAGGCCAGTGCCATTTTGGATTACTGCTGGATAGGTCAGTCCTGTGTGGGATTACTGCTGGATAGGCCAGTCCCAAATGGGATTACTGCTGGATAGACCAGTCTGGTCTGGGATTACTGCTGGATAGTTGAGTTCCATATGGGATTACTGCTGGATAGGCAGTCCCGAGTGGCATTACTGCTGGATAGGCCAGTGCCATCCTGGGATTACTGCTGGATAGTTGAGTTCCATATGGGATTACTGCTGGATAGGCAGTCCCGAGTGGCATTACTGCTGGATAGGCCAGTGCCATTTGGGATTACTGCTGGATAGGTCAGTCCCATGTGGGATTACTGCAGGGCAGCTCTGACCTAGGAAAACATGAAACATGTCCACCAAGTTTTATAATCATCCCCTGAAAGGTTCAACAAACTTTCCATGTACAGATCTACATGTAACTTTTTGCCTAACAAAAACCTTATCAATGGACACGTACGAAGTCTAAACTGCAATAATTAGGACAAAAATTCATATTTAATGTCATATTTCTTAAATAGCACATGCACATCCTCAAATCACATTGAACTTGGGTAGCATGTGTCAAACTCATCCAATGAAAGCTGACAGCTTCAAACTTTCCATACACAGGTGTACATGTATATACATGTACATTATCATTGGCAAATTACTTAGACAAAACCCTCAAAATTTGAACAAAAATTAATAGTTAATCTCCTAACTCGCACAGGTACATCTTCTAATCATAAGAAACATGTGTACCAAGTTTCATAATCATTCAATGATGGCTGACGACTGCAGCAAACTGTGATGTACATGTGCACTTCAGCTAAACGTAGAACTCAATCATTTGCCATAATTTGGAGAAAAATTAATATTTCATCTCCTAAATTGCACAGGTACATCCTCTAATCATAAGAAACATGTGTACCAAGTTTCATAATCATCCAATGACAGCTGACAACTGCAGCAAACTTTCTAAGTACAGATGTACATGTGCACTTCAGCTAAATGCAAAAGCCTATCATAGGGATTTTAACATTGGAGCACCCCAGGAGTAGTACCCCCAGGTGGAATACCCAACCCCCATATTTTTTTTTTATATTTTTTCTAAATTTTCTAGATTTTTTTTTCATTTGCTAAACCAAAAAACCTTATCATTTCCATGCAGGGGACACCGACACCGCCACCGACACCGACGACGGCATCCTCTTTCCCCCCTCACAATATCTCCCCTTTACTTTGTAAGGCGAGATAAAAATATATCCAAATGTATGATCCTGAATGTATGACCCTGGCTGGTCCATTTGAATTCAAATATGAAAATCGGATATGACAGCATTACCTCATCGAATCCAAATGCAAGGTTATTGAGTTTGTCCAGGAGAACTTTGGCACTGGTGATGGCATCTTGAGCATCCATGATATCAGTTCTTGTCTGCTGCAGCTGTGGTGCAACTGTCTCTGATAGAGTGTTCTCTAAAAATCATAACATTGTGAACCATTATTAATATCCAATCACATTTCCCATGTAGAACATGAGGGTGAGACTCACAAAACCCCTCGGCTTCCTCTAAGCAATTGAGAAATATGCCGAGAATGAGCAACATATTGTGACTATGCTAATCATCCAGAATTGTTCTTTTTAGAAAATATCATCAATTCTGCAGATGTAACAGCTACATTCAAGAATATATATAATACAAAATCATATCTAGATTAATACACAAAAAAGGGTCATAACCCTGAAAAATAAGGGTCGAGACAAACAATTTTGTGTATGCTTCTAGAATACAAGTACATAAATAAGTTTCCAAAATTTAGCACAAGTACCGAACAAGGATCTGCAGATATTACTTGTACATTCAACAACAGATCACATAATCGGAGATTATTATATCCATAACTCCATAAAAAATGGGCCGAGATAACTAATTTTTTTGTAGGCATCTAGACTACCACTGGATAAAAAAGTTTCCCCATAATCTGGTAGCTGTTACATTCAAGCATTTCTCACAAAATCAGAGATAACTGCACCCGAAAAGGGGCATTTACTCTATAAAATAAGGGCAGAGGCAAGTAATTTTTTGTTGGTTTCTAGAATACAATGATATAAATAAGTTTCCAAAATATAGTAGCTATATCGAACACAGTTCTGCAGATATAGTTGGTTACATTCAAACATATAGGACAGAAATAGAAATTAATATATCTGTAAAGGGGCATAAGTCTGTAAAATATGGGCAGAGGGAAGCCACTTTTGATAGACGTCTGACTTAGCACTAGATAAACAATTGCTCAAAATTTGGTGGTTGTGTCTCAAGCAGTTGTGCCTAGAATGCGGTAACGGACGGACGGACGCTCCGACGGACGGACAGACGGACGTACATGGCGACGACTAAATGGCCGAGGGGTAAAAAATGGAGTGAGACCATCCTTAAAAAATTGTTCGTTGGGCATAACCCAACCCTGTCTCAGAAATTTGGGTAGATAGGTTGATATTTTTTTTGTTGCATACCAGAAATTACAATTGTAAGCCATCATAATTTGCTATAGTACTTTCGAATTATACTACGCAAATAGGAGGGCTCTACATTTTTAAAGATAACCATTAATAGATCATAAATATGCTGAATACCATATACAAATCATTAACAATGTATTCTTGTTAAATCAACATCAAAACCATACTCAAGTATATGTATTAAATTGTAGTATACATACCATAGTTTGCCGAAATGTTCAGAACCTGCAAGTTTAGATCCTCGAGAGCAAACCCAACAAGATCAATTTCTGTGGCCCAGTTATCATAACATTCTCCACACAGTTCACATTGCGGAAACGATCCTGCCAAATAAATTATCATTTAATACTTGATCATACCATCAACTACAACCAGATATAAATTTGCAGTCGAGGTACACTATATGGACATGAGAAAAAAGGAAAAAAATCATGGAGTTCTGCCTTGTGGATCAAGCCCTAAGGGGACCGCAGTAGTGATTAGTCGAAGGGTGAAAAAGAATACCACCAACATCACATCCAGAACAATTGCTCCCTCCCTGAACCTACCAGAATGCTTGCTATCTTCAACTCAAATGTAAAATTGCAAAACTATATTCAATATTGAAAATACATGTCAGATTTAAAGAATATTTATTTCAGTTTTGCTGTAGATTTAACTGAAATTTGAAATTAAAACAATTTCTGGAAAAAAACCCTGAAAACATTTTAAATTGAAACTTTAAATTGAAATACAAACTGTAACCGGGGGGGAGAGATATTCCAGAGGTTAGTGCAAGCATTCTGAAAATGTACAATGATATAAGCTTCCAAAACATATGAGCTTATTTCATGGGGCAAGAATTAATTTAGGACATAGAACATGGGACTCAATATTTTTTTAGGTTGGGGGGAGGGAAGACATATCCCTGGGGGTAGAGAACATGTTCTGAAAGTGAAAGTGTTGCTTGATGTAAGCTTCTGGAATATAAGAGGTTAAGGGGTGGACTAAAGCCTACTTTGGGAGATACAGGGTGGGGCTCAGTAATGGAGGGGGTAGTGGATGTGTTCAATGTGTGTAGCATATATGGAGTCATTGGGTGGGACGAGGCTTAGTTTACCAGATAGACGGTGAGGCTCAATACATGCAAAATGTACCTTGGAATGAATGGACTTACCGACATAGATGCCTTCAACGAAAGTATAGACATCTGAAATGACAAATAAGGCCATATTATTAACTCTCTGGAAACTTGGAGCCAGCAAGCAGTTTAATGTTTCATATTATTCAACTTTCAATGGGGTTAATGTTAGTTATTCTCTGTTCTGCATATATTAATTCCCAATAATGATCAAATGAACACAAAAACCTTTTCTCTGCCTTGAAATTCTGGTAGCCGAGAAGACATATTTTTTCAGAGGAAAATAATGATACCATTATGAGCTAGAACTCACTTGATTACTGCGCTAAGCATTCTGGGAGAGGATGGTTGATTTTGATTTTGTTGTACGACTGCAATATCTCGATTTTAGCCATTTTTTTATTAGAACACCGGGCATATTTTGATGGCGAAAGACACACTTTCTTCTGTTACAATCACCGCCAAACCGAATCTGCTTCAACCTCAATATCTCCTCCGCAGTCCCAATCCTGCCTTGTTTGGCTCGTTTTTATCTCACAAAAACACCTAATTGCAGTTCTCCCGGGGCTTGGGTTTATGTCTGTACACAAGTGAGCAAAGCTCATGAAGAGTTCTCTTTTCGTCCCATGCTCTTAACACTATTCATCGATTGACTTGGGTTTATTTTTGCTCACAAGTTTCACACTTCGTGAGTAGTTTTCTTCCCGCTCCACGCTCGTTTTGGGTATTTATTACCCGTCGATATGTCATACAGGCATCAGTTGAGATTTTATGTAGACGTTCAGAGACTGTACACAATGGTGATTTTTTCTAGTTTTCAAAAACCCACCCATCCCATCCCGTTATCTGATCCTATTGTTTTATAATAAAACGGGGTTATGTGATTATAGTATAAATAGCAGTGGGCATCAGTTGTATATATTTCATGGATGCCGTATGGTTGTAAGCATTATTATAATGTAAATCTTTCGAGATTCGTGTATTCTGTACTAAATGTGTCTGTCATTAACATGCATGAAGTTGAACATCAGAATTAATTATGTAACATTTATTCAGTTGTAACATTCGCATGTATTGATGATTTTCGTGGTCAGGGTCAGCTGCATGGTCACTCATGTGTCAATTTTGAAATGCAGTTTTCAATTAGTAATTGTTTAACACAATTAAGTTACGATATGTTTATGAAGTTTGATTCTAATATACTCATTTGTAAAAACGTCTATTATTAAATCTCTATGTCAGTAAAGCATTTATTTTTCAATTCAGTCTTGGGCTTATTGCAATTCTGAACAATCTTCTGGACAAAGCAACCTGGGCCCAATTTTGGCCCCCATAGACTCAAGCCAATCCAATAAGGCAGCTTGCAGGCATAGCGGGAGTCTTAACCCTTTCGCCAATTATTCCTGGTATACCGGGATGCCAATTGTGTGTACCCATATGATCATTCCCGGTATAACAGGATAGCTGTTTGCCAGCACTTTTACTTTCTTGCATTCATTTTAACGGAAACCTATCAAACACTGCCTAATTCTGGAAAGCCTAAACCTTGGTCAATTCGATTCTGGAAATTGTTTGTTTGTTTGCAAAGAAATAAAGCAAAATTAGATGATGGATGGAAAAAATCAGAGCGAAAAATGCATTTTCCCTCACAATACAGTGTGACAGGCTAGCAAGCCACAGAAATGAAAAATTTCATCGACTGGTAAAGCTTGGTGAATATTCCCCAGATGATTAAAATTGCCAACGACTATTAGCAGTTTATTTCCATATTTTTACAAGTCTTGATCCACAAAGTTTGTCAATTAGTTTTCCGTTTTTGTCAAGCGGGTTTTCCCCATCTGTCGACGAGCCAATCGGTATATGTAATTTTGCCCATGTGATCTCTATCAGACAACGGCTAGGAGACAAGCATAGACAGTGGCTGAAAGAATGGAATTACATCATTTTATTCCAATCGTATCCTCCAATTTATTTTTGCCATCTGTCCGAGGTCATGTCATATAAAGAAAGGGGAAGGTCACTCTTTCCAATGAGAGGTCAAAAACTGAAAATGGTCAAGCAAAACCTGAGAAAAACAGAAGTCAAATGCGGTCAAAAAACGACGATTCTGACGTTTTCAAGCCAATTTAGTGGGGGACACATTCTCTTGCAATAGAACCTAATTTTGTATGCTATCTTATTGATTTTGCTATAAAACTGGAACAAATAACGCTCAAGTGTGCATTGCAGAGATACGGTTCCTATGTTTTCCAACAAATCTCATACGCAAACACAATTTCTAGCATTCCAAAGACAACATGTACAAATTTTAACAGTTCTCAGGGAATTGAACGTCAGCAGGTCACTTTTGTCAGGGGAAATAATCAGTGAAATGGTTAATTGCACAATTATCAAAACAAGAAAGAAGTTATTGAAGGAAGGCAATTTTTAAATAACACAAATCATAACCCTCAAACTCCGAATTGAGAAAAACAATATTTCAAGCATATCAGGTACATATCATCAGCAAGTGGATTATCAGGTAATAATTTACATTTATTCTAACTGTTAGCATTCACTGCAACTGATCACAAAACCAGAAAGTATCCTATACATACTTGTTGATGCTTTAGAACACCGATCACAGGTCTTGCCTATTATGGCTGGGCTGGCACATTCACATTGTCCAGTATTCAGGTCACATGTCCCAAATGTCTGACCAGTGATATTAGCTGACCCGAGGAGATCACATCCACATTCTAATCAAATACAAATACATGTACATCATGATTGAAAAGTTTTAGCCATTACATGTATGTAATTATCTTTTTATTATTATTTTGCACCACTTTCTATTAATTGAACAGACTTATATTTGCTTACAAAGACAAACTTATAATTTGATTAACTAACACTGAGGTGTTCAGAAATGTGAGCGAGTTTTCAGGTAAGGTTCTATTATCCAGGCCTTTATATCTGAAAAACCTCCTGTCAAGACTCATTGCTATATCCAGGCAGACTATTGTCTTTTGACTTTTACATGGCACATGAAACGGAAAAGCTAATAGTATTAGCTTCAGATTGTTTAACACATTATCTAATAAAAGTATGCATGTTGAGTGTCTCATATAAGCCGTAAAGCCACTCTCCGAGCTGCCATGCCTCTCGCTCTTTGATCCATATGTCACTGATCATATCAACATCGCTGGCTGTCATTCATCCAAGAGCTGTAGTTTCTCCCACTCCCCACATCTGTCATGCATCTGCTGTCATTTTATCCACAGCTGTCATGTATCGGGGTTCATACTCCATGTAAGAATCACGAGACAATGCATACAATAGCCAAGTATGGGGACAACAATGACTCTAGACTTGTGCCTTTTCAGCGACACAAAGACTCAGACAATAGCCTCCTACATGAAGTATCTACCAGTTCCAGGGAGCTGTCATTCCCCCCCCCCCACTCTGCACAGCTGTCATTCATCCTAGAGCTGTCATTTCTCCCACTCCCCACAGCTGTCATTCATCCTGAAGCTGTCATTTCCCTCTCCCCACAGCTGTCATGCATCCTGGACTGTCAACTCCCCCCAGCTGTCATGTATTCTGGAGTTGTCATTTCCCCCACTTCTCACAGCAGTCATGCACCATGGAGCTGTCATTTCTCCCACTTCACACAGCTGTCATGCATCCTGGAGCTGTCATTTTGCCCACTGGCTACAGCTGTCATGCATCCTGGAGCTGTCATTTCCTCCGCTCCCCAAAGCTGTCATACATTTTGGAGCTGTCATTTCCCCACTCTCCACAGCTGTCATGCATCCTGAAGCTGTCATTCCCCCACCCCCTCATAGCTGTCATTCATCCTACAGTTGTCATTCCCCCACTCCCCATAGCTGTCGTGCATCAGGGAG
The DNA here is from genome assembly GCA_036873755.1 of Hanleya hanleyi. Classification (NCBI taxonomy): domain Eukaryota; kingdom Metazoa; phylum Mollusca; class Polyplacophora; order Lepidopleurida; family Hanleyidae; genus Hanleya; species Hanleya hanleyi. The sequence goes on from JAVTVY010053735.1 coordinate 14,456, forward strand.
CTGTCATTTTCCCCACTCTGCGCAGCTATCATGCAACCTGGAGCTGGCATTTCCTCCACTCCCCACAGCTAGCGGTCATGCATTCTGGAGCTGTCATTTCCCCCACTCACCACAGCTGTCATGCGTCCTGGAGCTGTCATTCCTCCATTCCCCACAGCTGTCATGCATTCTAGAGCTGTCATTTCCCCTACTCACCACAGCTGTCATACATTTTGGAGCTGTCATTTCCCCCTCTCCCCACAGCTGTCATGCATCCTGGAGCTGCCATTCCTCCACTCCCCACAGCTGTCATGCATTCCGAAGCTGTCATTTAACCCATTCCCCACTGCTGTCATGCATTCTGGAGCTGTCATTTACTCCCACTTCCCACAGCTGTCAAGTGCCCTGGAGCTGTCATTTCCCCCACTCCAGACAGCTGTCATTCACCCTGGAGCTGTTAGTTCCCTTACTCCCCAAAGCTGTCATTCATCCTGGAGCTGACATTTCCCCCACTCCCCACAGCTGTCAATCACCCTGGAGCTCTCATTTCCCCCACACACCACAGCTGTCATTCACCCTGAAGCTCTCATTTCCACTACTCGCCACAGCTGTCATACACACTGGAGCTGTCATTCCCCTCCCCTCCACCACAGCTGTTATTTCCCCCAGTTGCCACATCTGTCATTCACCCTGGAGCTGTCAGTTCCCTCACTCCCCAAAGCTGTCATTCATCCTGGAGCTGACATTTCCCCCACTCCCCACAGCTGTCAATCACCCTGGAGCTCTCATTTCCCCCACTCATCACAGCTGTCATTCACCCTGAGGCCTCTCATTTTCACTACTCGCCACAGCTGTCATACACACTGGAGCTGTCATTCCCCTCCCCTCCACCACAGCTGTTATTTCCCCCAGTTTCCACATCTGTCATTCACCATGGCGCTGTCATTTCCCGCCTACCCACAGCTGTCATTCACCAAGGAGCTGTCATTTCGCCAACAGCTGTCATTCATCCCCAGCTCTCATTTCCCCACTTTCCACAGCTGTCATGCACCCTGGAGGTATGATTTCCCCCACTCCCCACAGCTGTCATTCACCCTGGAGGTCTCCTTTCCTCCACTCGCCACAGCTGTCATGAACCCTGGAGTGAGTGAATATGATTTAACGTCGCTTTCAACACTATTTCAGTCATATCACGACGTTTGGTTCCTATTCCTTTTCACACCCGGAAACCACACGGTCCTTTTTACACCCGGGTACTCCACGGGTGCACCAGTTAGTAGCCTTTTACGGCAAGCTCTCCGAGGGGCCGAGTGGCTGAGGCCTATTCTTACTCCCCAGCTGCTGTGCATCCTAGAGTTGCCATTCCCTCACTCCCCATAGCTGTCATGCATCATCCAACTATTATGTCCCTCAAACATCTGCCATATACATTTTTTGGCTGTCCTAACCCCCCCCTCCCCCCCTCTTTCCGGTCATACACCCAATTATGCCTCCTCCCAGATGCATCCTGTGGATGCCATGCACCAGATAGGTCTCCAAGTGCCTCTTTCAATCAACTATCATGGACTTACGAATTGCTGGTTAAAGCTGCACAGTTCCCTGCCCCCTACTCCCTGGGTCATTATATACCCAGACCCTGATCTAGACTTTTAGTTTGGGCACCCTTACATGGCGCAGAGTGTGATAAGTTATAGTGAAATAGGTCGCAATATAGGACTGCTGAAGCCCATGGAAGCTGTGGGAGTATTAAATGGTCTGAATACAGCTTGATAACTTAATATTTGGCAACAGTACTTGGATTAGAAAAGGTTTCAGCCTGTTCAGAAAGGGAATTTTTTTTCCCCTTTTTCCTTCTTTTTTTTCATTTGGGCGCCCAAATCCATGCACACAAACCTGTTACAACGGGTTTAAAAACGGCCTGGATCACGCCCTGATACCCCTCACTTAGTCTTCCCTTCCACCCTGGCAATCATCTGAGTGAGTGAGTGAGTATAAACATAGTTGGGTTACCTAAACATCCTGTAGCTATGTTAACTTGGTAGTATGTATCCTCACACATGTTACACTGTCGTCCAATCACAAGGGGCCGACATGTACACTGACCCGTCGTCTGTAATAAAAATAATGAAATATAAAGTTGATGGCCCATTCAGTCAAGAAGGCCGATCCTCCACCGGGTCGACAGAAAAAAAATAAAAAAACATGTACACAAAATAAATACACAAACATGGTTTGTACAATAAAAATATATAAAAATATATTACACAAGAATACATCATTGATATTAATGACTAGTAGCCGAGTATATATACATGTATCTGCTGTGAGATATTGATAATATTTTCTTTTAAAACACTTTAAGGAAGGTGCAGTTTTCAGTGATAATGGCAGGTTGTTCTGCAGTTTAGCTCCAGAATACGACAAACTTTTTCGGTACAACTCTTTATACTTGGTTCTAATGTTTTCGGTAAATAAAAGTGATCATTTCTTGATGAACATAAGGTTCTAAAAGAAGTATATCTGTTTCTTTTGTAAAACGGTCATTCAAGTACATCGGATATAACCTGATAAAAATCCTGATAACATTTGGATACCATTGGGGTATAAAAGTTGATCCTTAAATAGAAGCCATGTCAGTAAAATAATAATAGATTGAGTGTGATCATATCGATCAGCACCATGAACCAGATGCACTGCTTGTTTTTGTACTTTAAAAAGCTTTTTGTGGCTGTATTGATCACAATTTCTCCAAACAATAGAATAATAGTCTAATGTGGGTAAAATATAATTTGTATAAAATGCTTCTGCGAAACAAGAAGTACAAGGGGGTAAAGGGCCCTTGACTGTCAAATATTCATTGACTATACATTCAACTTGCAAGTCATGATGTCTACAATTGAGAGCTAAAATTTGATCTGTTCTTCAACATTACATTCAACATAGAGAATAGACACCGGCAATGTCATCACAGAAAGACTGATTGAATTTTGTTGACAAAGTTAGGGAATGATTGAATTGAGGAGATATTTGACTGGGTCACCCATCTCCATGTTTCAAGTTAAATACTACACTATTTTCCATTTCCCTTTACCCAGCTATGGATGAGGTAAAGTCTTCAAACAAGAAATGCATGTTATGTCATAGATAGCCAATCAAACAGGAGCTGTATGACATTGTGCAGTGCTCAAGGTTTTTCTTTAATCTCCAAATAGGGCAAGCTGCGGTTGTATTGCTTTTTCAAATTGGAAATATTCATTTCCTTCGTATAGTCAGTCATATTTGAATTTTGAAGCAGATTAGTTATCTATGGACCATGGAATATTTATGCAGCTACGGCATTACCAAAGCGTTATCTGAAGAGAGACTGTGTGATATTCGATCAAAATAAGTATGCAGCCCTTGAAATTGCAAGTCAGCAAATTCTACTACGGCAAAAATCTCAGTGAAGTGTCACTTTACAGTTAACATCAGGTTAAATTTTGGCCTTGTGAAGTACTTTGGTCACAGCATTTATCACGACAACTACTGAATGTCATGGCTAACTTTGAAGGCTGAGTACGTGTAGTGTTCGACTTGGGTATGTGAAGATATGACTCACCAAGTTGCAGGATAACTCTCTCGCTCCAGTAAAAGGATCATATGATCCGTCCTGATCGCAATCACACATGGTACAGCCAGGTTCACCATCATCATAACCATAGGCTTTATCCACACATTGTGTACAGTTGTAACCAATCACGTTAGGGTGACAATCACACTGGCCTGTCAGGTGGTCACAATCACCCGTAGCACCGACAAGTCTGCAGTCACACTCTGTGATATCAAACAACAATAACAATTTAGGGCTATTCCAGAAAAAAAAGCATGGGGGTGGGGGGGGGGGAGGCGGATGGCAAGCCTTTTTTTTCTATGGGTGGTCGTGTTAAAATGAAATCCAATTCTGTGGGTGGTAGGTTTAATAAAGAAATGGATTCTATGGGTGGTGGGTAAATAAAACCAATGGTGTCAATGTCTGGTCGTTGTTTTCATTCATTTATTTATTAAAACACTACCCGAAATTTTGTGTTGTCTGTTCTTTTGTATATGTAATTTCTCGCTGGCAACCCTCGTATCTTCCTGAAAGTTCCTGATCGTCTCATTCAGTCACCTTCGTGAAAAGCGCCCTCTTTGGAAGAATGTGATCTTGTCAGAGTTGTGTCCCCTATTCGTTTTTTCGTAAAGTTTCTAGCAATAACTTGATTTACGAATTAAATTTGTTCCCAGAAACTTAAAAATTGTATTACTACAAAATAATGTGATATTCGCATGTGGCGATATATACAAATGTGCCCGTTGAGTACCGAGGCGAAGTTTTGCCTCCATTTTCTTCCGACCTTGCTGACGGTCTGTTCGACTGGCATGACTGTTGAGCATCAAATTCAATATGAAATCCGTCAGAATTTTTTTAAATTCAATCAATTTGGCGGCATACGTAGATAATTTTCAAAGCAGGTGGTTTCGACGATATGGATCAACTCTGAACGACGAAGAACTTTGTTTTCTCCGCGACGAAGTGTTCCGAAAAAACTAGGACAGTATTTACGCTTCAAAAAAGCAGCTGACACGGTCGGCACGGTCACAGTGAATAACTCCGAACCTGTTGATCTGGCGGCATCAGCAGCAAATGATGACAATGATGAACCAAAACGCAAAAAAAAACAGCGTTCGCATGCCTTTTCTTGCATTAAATTTAATGACTTTTCAACGTCCTACAACGATTATTCAAGTACCCAATTCAGGCCAATTTTAGGAAAACGGACGTGTTCAAATTATCTTTTTCTGACGGTAACTTTTGACGCGAGAAGCTAAATGGCGGACTTCTTCATCTTTGATCGTTTTTAGTGAATTATCCATTGCCTCTTGGATTTCCTATCATTATGTTCTCTCTTTGAAGAGCAATGCATTCTTCCTGCTCTTTAACCATTAAATTAGGTTCGAGTAATTGACCGCAATGATCGGCTGAATGAAGAGATTAGCTTCATCGGACGCCCGGCCAATTTAAAATCACAAATTCGCGTACATTAGTACATACGCGACAATAGCATTCTGTCACTTACACATTCTGATATTTTCTTTATTTTCTCTGCAGTACATGCTTGAAACCTTACAAAATTTTTGTCACGGCCGACAAGACTATGTCCAACTATCCCGGTTTCGCCAATGATGTCAAAGGGGAAAATATATAAAACGATTACGTCATTTTCAGACTGAGAATCAAACCTAATAATTTCTTGATTGCTCTTCATAGGGAAATATTGTGGAAAGGCTTTTCAAACTGTTTATGTCAATAAAACGAACAGCAAATTAATCAAGCGCCTGACACTATTTAAAGACCCATATCAGGGCCATCCCATCTGAGGCCCATATCAGGGCCAACTGATCTGAGACAATACAATCTTCCCAGCTGGAACGAGCTCATCCCGCCCGGTAATATCGGCTAAACGAAAGACATGAATTGTTTGACCTTTCTAACAATTCAATGTATCCATTTGTTCCTTGATTAACAGATGTATTAAAATACTTTCATAGAATTGGGGAGGTCTGTAGAATGAACGTTTCAACATGCCACGTGTTGGTTGAACATTTTCCCGCCATACAGAGTTGCAATAACATCACGTGATCAATCCTTGGATAGCATGGCACGTGGGCCAAACTTGCGCTTGTTCACGGTTCCCGCTTCAAAATATATTCAGCTAACACAACGTCAATGTATTATGCCTTCGTAAAAGTGAGATCATGACTGTCATGAAAATATAAAAAAAAACGTTTCAAAAGAATTCCCTTTTACCTCTCTCAAATCGTTGGCTTGAAATATGGCTCGACTGCAGCTGTTCTGTCATTTATTGGCCATACACTCACCTGTTTACCCAGTTTTATTCAAGTATATTTTGGCCTAACATGATCCGCATCAATCCACGATTTACGTTTTAATTATTAAATCTGAAAATTGGATCGATCTGTTTCAGATGTATCTATGCTTCATTTGAAAATATAGTAGAATAAATGTAGGCCTAATCTCGGGCTATCTTATGTAAGCGTCTCTTCCGACATTCAACTTTTGTGTCAATAATCAGATCAGAAGTTCCGTAATATCTGCACTAATACTGTAAAAAAAAAACTCACCTCAATTACGTTATTTTATTGCAAAAGAAATTTGGTTTATTAGAAACCGTATGTATTTCTATTCCGATTTCCACTTCAGTTGCTGCCTTGTTCACGTCAGCTCTTTTTATCCAGTCTTTAAAATCTGGCAAAGTCAGTCATTCATCGTTAAATTTGCACTTTCCAGACGTTTTCAATTTTTGATATCACAGAACAGATTAGCCTCAAACAAATTGTCACGGAAAAAACAACAGCTGTCCGAAGTGCCGTTCCTGCCAGTGGATCACGTGTACATGTATCTCAGGCAACAGCGCTATAAATAGACCTCTGCAATATACTATTGTAGGCCAGAGCATATGTACAGGAGCGACAGATGGAAAGTGGAAACACAACAGGAGACAGAAACAACGATCGTCGGTGGAGTTTTTATTCCATTTTGCTGGACTGCCAACCATACTTACCCATTACAGTAAAATTCAAGCACTTTTAAGGACGTACAGGAAAAAATTCTAACTTTCAAGGCCTTGAATTTTCAATATAAAAATTAAACACTTTTACAAACTTTTATGGACCCGTGCGAACCATGAAAAAATTAAAAATATTTTCCCGGGAAGTGATCTCCATAAACAACAACAACGACGACCATGGTAGGAGGCCAACTGTTTTTTGGGGGTTTTTTTTTTTCTATGGGTGGTGGGATGCCTAGATAATTGAATTCTGTGGGTCCTTGTTGTGGCAGTAAATTCATTTCTATGGGTGGTGGGTAGTAAAAAACTCGCCCATCCACCCCCCCCCCCCATACCTTTTTTTCTGGAATAGCCCTCAGCAAAGATGCATGTCAAATGTTCCTCATCTAAACTCCGACTGGCGATCTGCATAGACTTTTTACAAGAATGAGTGGCAAATGCTTCTCTGCTATCGTACTACCATCTCTTCTCTGCAATACATCCTATTGATGGTACCCCTATGGTACCAATACTGTTCTGATACTGATCACAAATGGATGCCAGTTCAACAAAAAGTGAAGTGAAGTGAAGTATTGGTACTAAACATGTTTAATAAACAACATGAGCTGACACAAGCTTATGGGTGTCATGAGCAATCGTGGGCAGAATATTTGCAGGGGTTGAAGATTTCAGTCATGTCAGAAGTGTTGGAAACAATATGAACATGCCTAGAACCGAAAAACTCCTACAAGAGGGAAGTACAGGCATTATGCATTGGCGAATAAAACAGCACTCACTTGCGATGATGACTACTAAATGATCACCTTCACTACCCAATTGCTACTAAATGAAAAATAAATTTGTGACCGCTGTACTGTCATAGAGGAGAACTTCTCCATTTGAAAATAGTGGTGATCGTATTACAATGGTTAAATCTGTAAATACACTATTGGACCTTTACCTGATGTGTGATGCTTTTGGTGATTTCTCCAGTTGTTTGTTCTTGCGCTCCACCTCATCTTCCAAATCTGCGTTTGCACGTTCTAGTTCTTTAATTTTATTATTCTGTAATCAAGACAAAAATGGACACATTTACTCAAACACACAATATGACAGATGTACCATTAATGAATATCGATACCTTTAGCATGAAAAGAATTTTTCTGTGATTCACACTACATACCATTCATATTGAGAGAATATTAAAAAAAAATTATATAAAGCAATATTCAAATCAATGAGCGAAACTGAAAATAAAGATCTACTTTACAGGATTTCAGAGATTAGTAAACAAAATTTTCAGTTAATATGCAATTTCAGAAGAAAAAAATATTTGATTTCTTTGCTTATATTTTTGCCACATATATTACTGAAATTAGACACAGCAACAGAAATGTTTACAGATAGGGGAAAATCTCAAATTCATAGTGTAGGTAGACTCAAACATATTAGTGCAGATTTGGGTTTTCCATCAGATAGGCAACAATTTATCTGTTCAGGACAGTTTTGAGGAAAATACTCGCTGATAATCAATTTTAAATTGATCTGATCTTTTGTGCATAAAGGCAGGTTGCTTAAAGGTGAAATGGAATGTTGTCATGAGCTCCATCATATCCCTTTGACACTAAATAGCCATAGCATGGTGGTTGTAATGTAACACAGAAAGAAATTGGGAGGGGGGGGGGGCATCCAACAGATGATGCAACCCAACTAAATAGCTTTTAAACAACAAAAATGTAGCAAGGTCATCTGCTGTGATTGACCAAAAGTTTTCTCCCTTGATGTGACTTACAAAAAGTTGTCTCCCTTGATGTGATTCTAAACCAAAATCTCAGTAAATCTAACTTACTTTCTCTCAGGGGCCTATTTTGTTTCTAGATTTTGGAATAAATTATAGTGACAATTTGTCATGGTAATTTCTTTAATACAATTTGTCATGGCAATTTCTTTAATAATTCAATCACTTTTTCAACCTATGACCACCACCAATGTTGCAAGAGGTCTCCTAATGTGACTGATCAAATGTGGTCTCCCTTGATGTGATTTAAAGCTAAAATCTCACTAGAATCCAACCGTTATTAGCTATTTCACATGCGATTTCAAACAACTTGTATCATCAGGGTCCTATTTTGTCTACCGAGTTTGAAAATGAATTATAGTTATGGTAATTTCTCAAATAATTCAATCAACATACGATCACCACCAAATCTGTCAGAAGTTTTTGATCAGTCTGTATGTACTTGATGAAATGAATCACCACTTGAAAGAACCATCACAAAAAGTCTGATTGGCTGGATTTTCTTCCAATTTTTCCCACATGCCAATGAAAATCCCGGATTTCAATTTGAAAATTTGAATTGACCAATCAAATGCTTTAACACTGGGAGATATCCCATAATGCACTGTGGTTTCTATAAAACTTCACTCAGGAGAAATTTATTTCATTATGGTCTTAAAACATCTGCCCTAGCATCATTTAATGGACTACTTGTTTCAATAAATTTCAGGAATGTATATCTTCCTAATTTGAGCACACCCTCTATTTGGCATCCCCAACAACAGACAAAATTGGTAGGTTTTGACTCGAATATGATGCTTTAGTTGATGAGAACCGGTCTCAACATTGATTTCAATGTCAACAAAAATATTTAAAAATTGGTTTATTTTTCTGCTCTCTGGTTTGGGTGCATCTCGGATTTGGGCAGGACATTCAACATCATGTCTAGCGTGTATTTTAAAGCCATGAATTGATCAAGTGTGTGAAATTGATATTCTGGTGACTCAACTATTAGAGGATTGACCCTAGTACACATTATGTCTGTCTCTGTTTACAAACCGTTTCTTCCAAATCCTCTTCCAGTTCTTCTATCGCTCCGTGTAACTTTGAGATCTCCTGCAAAAAAAGTGTGAAATGTTAACGTGTGAAATCAAGAATACTAACTTTTAAATCAATTGTTTCATTCCACTTATTGGCCACCCAGCCATTTGTTTCTCATGGGTCTTCATACAGAAACAGGCTTTCTTTTACATGTATATCTTCAAGTTTAAAAAGTAAGAATTCCAAAGCCAGGTCTTTAAGGTGGCATGGCAGTATCCAAAATGACCATTGCGCAATGCACCCCGCACTGAGTCAAGAAGCACACTCAGTGCTATGTCATTGTGTTCTGAACGTCATGGTTTCATAACGTCACAATGCGATGTCATAATCGCTGTGACGCTTTGTGTAAGGTCACTCCAGCTCTTCTTGAAAACAACAGGTGAAATTGAACGTCTTCCTACACTACTGAATCCAAAAGTAGCGCAGGGCCCCAATCTTTATTCTAAATTTTGAATCTATACTGAATTTGGAATCTATACACCGAGTATGGAGAAAATGACATGGATTTTAGATATTCAAATAGCAATACTGAAACAGTAGGAAAAATTTGTAAAACGGTCTAATCATCTCAATGTGAAAATATTCATAAATCCTGTGGTACCTCTCAAATTTTATTCGATATTTGGAATGTACATTAAATTGGGAAGCCTTCAAACCGAACATGAAGAAAATGATATGGATTCCAGTCTACACTGGGGAGTCACCTTAACTTAACAAAAACTCAGCATGTTTGGCATTTCTCTCAGGCAATTGTATCATCTACCATTGATTTAAGGTGGGTCCTCACTGTAGACTGAAATTTATGTCATTTTTTCATATTCTGTTAAAGCTTCTCATTTAATATCGATTCCAAATATTGAATGTGTTTGGCAGTTCCCACACGATTTTTGAATATTTTAAATATTTTTACACTATTTGAGCTATTTTACTATACTGGATGCACACTGGAGAGCCACCAAAAGGTCAACCTTAAAAATCGACCATAGAGGTCCATGTCCCCCGCTAGCAGCACCAGTTATTGTTGATTACATCCACCATAACTGGCGCTGCTGCTGCGGGGGCCATGGACCTCAATGTATTGTCGATTTTTTTTGGTCGATGATATCTCATATCATTGATGAAGAGTATGATTTGAAAATGGAGATATCGCTGATGAGCTTAACATAATCTAATACAGCGGATGGCACCCATATTGGATAATGCACATCCATAAAACATAATACCAACTGTCCTCTCACCAATGTCCATGCACTCCCCAAGTTTGAAGTAGATTGGTTGAATCGTTCTAGAGTTATTGTCCAGACAAGATATAAATGCTGAAAATCTAAGATGACTGATGGTGGCCATCTTGGATTACACAGGTAACTGAAAAGCAATGCCAACTGTCCTCTCACCGAAGTCAAGCCAAACTGCAAGTTTGAAGTCGATCAGTTGAATTATTCTAGAGTTGTTGTCCAGACAAGATGCAACTGCTTAAAATGCAACATAATGGCTGACAGCGGCCATAATGGATTATGCACATTGCTGAAAAACAATCCCAACCGTCCTCTCCCCAATGTCAAGCCAAACTGCAAGTTTAAAGTCGATCAGTTGAATTATTCTATAGTTGTTGTCCAGACAAGATGCAACTGCTTAAAATGCAACATAATCCAATATCCCTGGTTGATGGCAGCCAAATTGGATTATGCTCGTTCATGAAACACAATCCTAACCGGGATCTCACCAAGGTCAAGGGACTCCCCCAAGTTTGAAGTAGATCAGTTGAATCGTACTCCAGCTATTGTCCGGACAAGATCAAACTGCTTAAAATCCAATGAAATCCAGTATGGCTGATGGTGGCCATATTGGATTAAGCACGTCCTTGAAAAACAATCCTAATCCTCCTCTCAGCAATGTCAAGGCACTCCCCAGGTATGAACTAGATCGGTTGAATCGTTCTCGAGTTATTGTCCGGACAAGATCCAACTGCTTATAATCCAATATGGCTGATGGCGGCCATATCAGATTATGCATACTGCTGGAAAACAATCCCAACCGTCCTCTCACCAATGTCAAGGCACACCCCAAGTTTGAAGTTGATCGGTTAATTCACGAGTTATTGTCCGGACAAGAAAATCTAAGATCCAACTGCTTATAATCCAATATGGCTGACGGCGGCCATATTGGATTATGCATATTGCTGAAAAACAATCCCAACCGTCCTCTTACCGATGCCAAGGCACTCCCCAAGTTTGAAGTAGATCAGTTGAATCGTACTCCAGTTATTGTCCAGACAAGATCAAACTGCTTAAAATCCAATGAAATCCAATATGGCTGATGGTGGCCATATTGGATTAAGCACGTCCTTGAAAAACAATCCTAATCCTCCTCTCAGCAATGTCAAGGCACTCCCCACATATGAAGTAGATCGGTTGAATCATTCTCGAGTTATTGTCCGGACAAGATCCAACTGCTTATAAACCAATATGGCTGACGGCGGCCATATTAGATTACGCACATTGCTGAAAAACAATCCCAACCATCCTCTCACCAATGTCAAGGCACACCCCAAGTTTGAAGTTGATCGGTTAAATCGTTCACGAGTTGTTGTCCGGACAAGAAAATCTAAGATCCA
>JAVTVY010053737.1:0-25790 GCA_036873755.1 Hanleya hanleyi
CGACAAAACGTATAATGATGTGACTCGCTATACTGCCAGTTAATTCAATCACGTGCAGTGCAGCGATAAAAACTAATATCTGAAAACATACTTTATATACTCTTTTATATTCTTTATAATTGCCCATTTCTATCATTTCATAGATTACTTGACTGATATTATTGGCTTTAAAAAGGGATATTATGAATACAATTTAGTAGACGATGGCATATCTGTGAATATCGGACGAGTAAATTTTATTGTGTCAATCAAAAATATACGAAAGTTAAAATATGAAGGAATAACTCCATTTGCAGACATAAATATCACTGTCAGTCTGTCAAGAAAAAGATAAAAATTACAGTTTACCAGATAATTAGGTGCTAAAATATGATTATTTAGAAACATTTACTGAAAGACCTTTATTTTCGGACCATATAGCACGAGTTAGTCATTATTGATGGAGTAAATGATCCGAATAACGATCAGCCTTCACCGATAATGTGCGAAAACCCACGCTACCTTTTTGTGACAAATCTTTAATTTCGTGATTAATTTATTTCATTTCGAGCGAACTAAAATTCATGGCAGTATATTAGCACTATAGAATATTCATACTGAAGATTTAGGGATGTGATCTGGAATACTCTTTGCCTCTTTCTCTTTTAGTGTTTCAGTTTTTTGTTCATCTCTATTTTCCTGCGAATAAAAGAGTCAATCGTCTGTTCAAGATATCAAATAAAGCAGATCAAAAAGTTCTTCTTTTTTCTTGTTGTCGTTTTGTCAACCACTTGAATACATCTTAATTTGCTGTGAAATGTGGCGTGAAAAGTTTTACTTTCTTAGGTGGCCCCGGTGTCGACGAGGCTTGACCCTCGAGTGTGCCCTCTCTCACGGACAAAACAGCCGTGTCCACTTCTGTCCGAAACTCACGTTCGTACTTACTGAAGCAAAGCCAATTACACTCAGAGAAAAAAGTATTATCTTTTTTGGACAATGTATAGCCATCATAAATCAAAGAGTAGCCATTTGCATTGTCTAGCATGGATTCTGGTTTCAGAAGTCAGATTCGTATATGTTTTCTCCTGCTGTTAAATGGCTATATCTGGATTTGTTCAGCATTCACATTAAGAACTGAAGGGGGCATTTGAATAAATAAATCTGCGATTTATTAACTATAAAACAGATACAATTCAAAAATACCCATTCAATGGTGTGATTTTTTCATCTGTCTTAATTAATTAATTTTACTCCCGCGTTTATGTGTATTTCATTTGAATTAATACGCAGATGGACATTTCAATGGGCGATTGCCGAAATGCCATACTGTGAACTTGAGACACAGATACAAACTATACAGCCCACATATCTATATAATTGAATTGAGTTAATATTTAGAACAATTCTTAACAAACAAAACAAACAGCTACAAATTGAAACAAACCTAACAATAAAAAGGAAAAAAAAAGAAATACAACTTTATGCTGTATGAAATACCGGACAATTAAGGTAGAGACCGACACAGCTCTGTAGACAAGACACATTTTTGAAAATGAAATAAAAATCAATTGATGATATACATGCCAGCAACGTAGATGAAAATGAAAAATAATAGGCTTAAAATAACATTTTGTTGATGGGATCCACATAGGATTTTTCTAAAATTTTCAGATAACGCGTATGCATCATCTAAATACGAATTAGAAATGGGGAGCGCCAGGCTTGTTCTCTTTCTGATTTTTATTTTTATTTTTTACATTTCCTATACATTTCCATGTCATTGGGATTGTTTCCGTCGCGACTACTTTGGTCATATATTCCAATACTATTGTACGTAGTCGCTTGAATATGAAGACACACGATCTTCAGGCCATAGACTTGAGTATTCATGCCAAATTTAATTTTCACCTATTTAAATGTAATAAAACCTCTGCCGGAAATGTTATTCTTGATCTTAAGTAAGAAAAAAGAGTAATACTTTTCGATAATTCAATATAAGGAACATCATTCTCTCTGGTATGGAATCAGGTTGTGTTTATTTGTTTATTTTTATTATTACAAGCCAGGTTAGAGTTTTGGAGACAGCAACGTCATGCTAAATTAGTTATTTCGATCATTGAAGAGGAACTTCTTAGTGGACGACGGCTTTGTATGAAAAGTCGGATTTGACGTCTACATTTAAAATCATTGGTTATTTGTCTTCCATTAAGTTATCTTATGAATAAAGTGATATCTGTGATTGCCGGTTGTCTTTTTGTTTGAATATGCGAACGGAAAAGGCACACCGCCACACCGAATACAAATGTGTGGTCAGGTGTGGCCTGAACAATGGCCTCTTTGGGACAGCACAACTTCTGGCTATTATTAAGGTCTGTTTTTCTGGCACTATGGGGTGGTTAACCGCTTCGGTCACGCCAAATGGTTCTTCTGTTTGGTAAACGTTATCCTTACACCTTTTGTGTTGGAGCACCGACGACAAGAAAGCGATCCATGTGAAAGGTATATAAAGCCTTCCAGTAGCACTTTTTGTCGACTTTTCTAGAAGAAGTGAATATCCACCCACAGAATCCAGAAAAGGAAGCGATGACAGAACCAATGATCGGTCAGAGACATAAATATTGGTACTAACAGAGGCATATGAATAACTTATATCGATTAATGGCGATTCTTCATGGACGACGGGCGTGGAGAAGTTTTGGAATTTGAGATAAGTGTAACACCATAAAACTGACTTCTAAATTGAGATTTAATTATACTATTTAATATTTCTATTGACAAATATAACAAAGCTACATTAACACTGATCTGAAGTTTCAGATTTCAGCCAAAGTCCAAACATTGCCCGGAAGCTTCGTTGCTTTTAACATTCTGGAGCTTGTCTCATGACCAGTGTTTAGGCCTTATTATTATTCTTTTATGTTATCCTTTCATTCATCCTTTGATGGCTCGATTTATTTAAGGAAGCTACGGAGACACTGACAAACCGATGGCCGTCCGGGTGGTCAGCTTCTAGCCCAGACTGCGTTCACATTATTAGTCAATGGGGGATTTTCTTGTATACAGCCGCATAATACCCTCTGAAGATATCCGCTCGCGTGTCCATTGTAGAGTACTTAGACCCTTTTCAATTTTGGTAATTCCTCAACGATAGCGCGCATACCTTACCCTCATTATGAGGTTATTAATATAAAATATAATAAAAAAATTGAGTAGGCAAAATAACGGAATCCATAACATTGAAGGATCTTTGCCCGGGTGTATATCAATGAAGAACATTAATGCATGATTACTGTCAAATTAGATTTTATGCCGATATGACACTAATCTGGGGCGGTGCGATCGGCCTTTGCCAACTACAAACAGTATGAAGTATGTAGCAGCTGCTGTGGACATGCAGAGAGAGCCATGATAAAGAATATCGAGCTATATGCATCAAATCAGTTCAAATACAGATACCATGATTCTGATAATGGACTGCCACTACTTTCCGTACTTTTCAATCATGTTCATATATTGCTCGCTTATTCTGAGCAAGCGTCAGATCCGATATTCAAGTGAGTGAGTGAGTTAGGATTTAACGTCGCGTTCAGCTCTATTTCGGCCATACAGCGACGATATAACTAACTACGATATGATTAGCATGTGTGACTATCCATGTACAGTCATCATGTAGAGGAAATTAATCTTCCCCTCTTGGCAACAGACTTGGTAAAAAAACTAATGCTGCTCACCCACAGACGCCGATAGTCAATAGCTAGCCGTCGTTTATAACAGCAATATTCCAGTGGGACCTGCATGTGGCGTATACATCCCACCTAGTAGCATTTGCTAGATCCTGTGTTAAATGTGACGATTTTAATAGACGTCAAAAAACATTATTGCATAAACTTCTAAAACTGGGCTATACCATCAAGCGTTTCTCAGTGTTTCTCAAATATGGCGATACGAGCGTAGAGTGCAAGATTTATGGCGTTACGTTTTGTAACTTGTGTCTAATTCCGTTTAACCCGGAACTAGAGTCCGTATGAACCCATGTACTTCAAGATCCCCATAGTGTTCATACGAACAGTCACAACCAAAGCGTGACTGAGAGACATCATTCTCTAGATAACTTTACAACGAAAATTATATGGATTAAGAATACTGATCAGCAATACGGGTTTTATATTTTTGGAATATCATGATGTCTAGCCGGTATCACTGAAATCTGTTGACCGCTTCTCTTCTGCAGGACGATAGCCCATGTTTATGTATAATATGATTGTTGTTTGTTATTGTTGAATTTGGTGCTAATGGTGATATATGGAATATGGAATAGGTCTTTCGATTATAGATCCGGTAATTCTGCAATGGACGACGGTTGAATAATGAATGACGGGCTAGACACTTGTATAAAGAAATCAATTTTGGTCACCAAATTACAACCAGACATTAAATGGATAAATCTATGCTAGCTTCTTGCAAGAGAGAAACAGTAACCATGTTTCAATGATGCCTGCCATAAAACCATCATGGTGTTCCTATCGTTAATGCATATCACTCTCCTGTATTCTTTTCTCCATATGCTTTTCCAGGTCGTTTTCAGGAATATGCAGATATCTTAGAAAGATATATACAGATTCGGCATCATTGAAAACTGTTGACCGCTTCTCTATTGCAAGAAAACTAGCTTGTGATTATATGTATAATTTATTTCATGCTGCGTGGAGTTGAGAATGGTCTTAGGAATTAGGCTGAACGCGGACATTCTTAATGTACGAAAGCTGGCTTAGGAATCTCGGATCAGACTTTTGTATCTAGAATATGCGAAATCATGTAGGTACTGTATACTGTATGTTGTTCATACGCCCTTAATAGCTCCGTAATTAAATTTGACGCATGCGTCAGATTCGTCCATGTTGTTATTCGGGAGAACTTTTTACACTGGAGGCTTTGTTATATAGTACATGAATATTAGCAAAGTCTGACTGCATTTCACAATTAAACGCAACATTAAAAGGGTGGTGGAAAACGATGCCGGCGTACTGACCAGAAGTCGTATGACCCCACAGACAAATATACTGACTGCATGTTCTCTAAAAACATCAGAAGAACCAAAAGTGATCCTTGTGATGATTTCTATCCCAGCCACGCCTTAATTGTAGCTGTTCATGTGGTCATATTGAAAGACATGACCAGGCGACCCCTAGCACCTGCTTGAACGGTATTAGATACAAATATTTCAGATGATGATGTGACAGACCTATCAAGTCATCTGATAGCAAATGAGAAAAAATGCGACCGGCAGATAGTAATTAAACGCAACATTTAAAGGGTGGTGGAAAACGATGCCGGCGTACTGACCAGAAGTCATATGACTCCACAGACAAATATACTGACTGCATATTTCTAAAAACATCACAGAACCAAAAGTGATCCCTGTGATGATTTCTATCCCAGCCACGCTTTTATTGTAGCTGTTCATGTGAACATATTGAATGACATGATCACACGGCCCTAGCACCGGCCTGGTCGGTATTAGATACAAATATTCCAGAGCGATGATGTAATAGCCCTATCAAGTCATCTGTTAGCAAATGAGAAAAAATGCGACCGGCAGATAGTAATTAAACGCAACATTAAAAGGGTGGTGGAAAACGATGCCGGCGTACTGACCAGAAGTCATATGACTCCACAGACAAATATACTGACTGCATATTTCTAAAAACATCACAAGAACCAAAAGTGATCCCTGTGATGATTTCTATCCCAGCCACGCTTTTATTGTAGCTGTTCATGTGAACATATTGAATGACATGACCACACGGCCCCTAGCACCGGCTTGAGCGGTATTAGATACAAATTTTTTAGAGCGATGATGTAATGGCCCTAAAAAGTCATCTGTTAGGAAATGATGAATTATGTGACTGCCAGACAGTCAAAAAGGCCCAAACGAGAGTGCAAGTTCGTATTAAGAACAAATAACTTGGAGGTTCGACGCCGACCAAGCGCTTCATTCTCGATTAGATCGACTACAATTCGTAATCCATTACAAAGTTCTGGGCCAATGACCATGACACATACGTCAGATTTGACAGTCAGTAAGAAGTCCTAGTTTATAAAGAATTTCCGTGCTCACAATCGAAATATCTTATTAACACGACCATATTAACAACATAATCCAAGCAGGCATTAAATATAAATATAAAACAAGCTTGTTCTTGAAGCGAGAAGCGGTCAAGTTTTCGTTGATGCCGTATCCGTATTGCTGACGAGTACTCTTCTATCGAAATGAATTTTCAGGGATACATATTCTGTACAGCGTCACGTATATATAGAGATTATCCAAAGCGAGGATATCGTCTATATAACGTTTAGTAAAAGAGGTTGAATGAAAACTGACTTTGATAAAATGAAAGCGTGCGATTCGACATACAGTAGCGGCCTCCATCCTTCGTCCATAATGCAAACACCAAGTGATTATCTACTTATCCACAAGGTACCGTTATGACCAAAGTCAAAGTGGGCAAAATCTAAACTATATAAAAGAAAGCTAGTGTCTTGCAAGAGAGAAGTGATCAGCAATGTTAAATGGTCATGGCAAGACATCGTGTTAATATCGTCAAGTCCGTATAACAGGCCAGTATTCGATTTACTAGAGTATAATGTATCAAATAATAGGCATCAGACCCGACATTCCATATTCAGCCATCGTCAATAATATAATTTTAATCGAAAGACCTATTTCGTATGACAGTTAGCATTAATTCCAAATGTGTATGGAGTAAAAATAATAGAAACACAAGATGGTTTCTTACAAGAGAGAAGCGGTCAACAATTTTCAATGATGTCAACAAGATATGATGATGTTCTTTACATAAAATCTTAATCACTGACCATTATTATTTATCCAAATGATACGAAAGCTATATGTTCATATTTATAAAATATATACAGATATTCCCCTTCATAAAAACAGTTTGCAAACAAATATTCTAGAATAGTTTCTCAATCTATAGTTTGAAATAAATGCGGAAATCTTTGCGAAAACGAAAGCGAGGCAAATACTTACCGGAAGCAGGATTTCATACCTTCAAATTTAAAGAGCGGCAGTGATTAAGGTGGAGATAATACCGTTTCGAGATAGGGCGATATTGGAAGATTATTTCAGATATACATGGTTACGACATTTAAGAGATAACCATCATCCATTACAATGGTTTGTAAATGAATAGATTCTGTGTTAGAATTTTTTTTGGCAGAAACGTGATCGACCAAGTCATTCTGACAATTCACAGCTCCTGTAAAATATAGTTAAAACATGCTCTGAGACTGAGGAAGGCAAGAATGAATAAAGTAGGGCCTCTCAATATCCCAAATATAACATCGTAGTTGTAACAGCGACGACGGTTTACTATGACATAATTTTACAAAATACGAGAAGAGAGGATTTTCTCAAACAGTTTTTACATATATTGTATCCTCATTTTATTGTTACACATCGTGCCACCCTGTCTGATGTTATAAAGAATCAATCAACATGTTTAGGTAAGATGGCCGTATCACTGATGCACAATCATTTTCAATAAATCAAATGCTGCTCGCCACTTTTTAACCACACTTCAATTAGAGAGTATATCTGAGAGTAAAAGGAATACAGTCTGATGGCATTAGAATGAACTTACTCAGAGTTAACATCTAACTATTTATAGTGTGTTATTCGTCTTCTAAAATTGAGTGTCATTCGACAAATGTATGTAAATATGTTGCTTTGGAGGGAAATTTAAGCCGTACGACGTCGGGCATTACAGGTTAGTTTTTTTCTGGATATTCTTTAACAGATTACCCCATGTTGAGACGTTTACTCCATCAGGCATCCTTATGCTCATCCCTTAACATCAGATGATTTATTTGTTTGAGCTGATCTGTCATAACAGCTCCCGAACCAGCGTGTCTAATTCCGCTTAAGGCGCTGCTAGGGCTGTGTGAATACTTCATAGTGTCAACATGAACATCTGCAATACTAAGGCCACGTCCGAGAATCCATCGTATTCTCGGGCCTGAATGTGAGGTGCCGAAGGAAGCTTTCCTGTGAATACAAGCGTCTAGTCCGTTATTCAGTATTCAGCCGTCGTCCATTAAAGAACTTCCGCGTCCATAATCCAAAGACCTGATCCATATATTAACCTTAACACCAAACTAAAAGGATAAATCATACTATACATAAAACTAATTTCCTGCAAGACAGAAGCGGTCAACAGTTTTCATTGATGCCAACAAGACATCATGATATTCCAAAAATATCAAATCCGTATCGTTGATCTGTATACTTAATCCATATGATATACGTTGTAAAGTCGTTATCTAGAGTATGATGTATCTCAGTCACGCTTTGATTGTGGGTGTTCATAGGAACACTATGAGGATCTTGAAATACATACATTCATACGGCCCCTAGTCATATGGTTGCTTTTTTAGCCGTCATACGTCGTCAAT
Organism: Hanleya hanleyi; assembly: GCA_036873755.1. NCBI lineage: Eukaryota > Metazoa > Mollusca > Polyplacophora > Lepidopleurida > Hanleyidae > Hanleya > Hanleya hanleyi. Next base: position 8,455 of record JAVTVY010053737.1, read on the forward strand.
TTTCCACCTCTTGCATAGTGCTCCAATAATATCTTGTTGTTTCACTGCAGCTTCTGTCAGAACAACCACACTCAAATACTGTTAGAATGATGCTATGAACAATTGGCTAAGCTTCGTCTGACTGGAAGAGATGAATTAGAACGTATAACCATGATACAAGCGTCAGATCCGACAGTCAGTAGTCAGTCGTCGTCCACAAAGACTTTCCTCATATTATCACTAAAATCCAAGCAGACGTAAGCTAAAACTGTATATAAAAAAGAAAATAGTTAATTTATATAAACGCAAGCTAGTTATATATAAACAGAATCTAATTAATATATATATATAAACACAAGACAGTTAATATATGTAAACACAAGCTAGTTTATATATCTAAAAACCCAAGCTAGTTAATATATATATGAACTCAAAGTGGTTAATATCCAACAGAGGCTAGTACATATATATAAACACAAGCTAATTAATATATATGAACACGAGGTAGTTAATATATAAACACAAGCTAGTTTAAAAATCTAAATAAGCTAGTTAATGTGTATATATGTATAAACATGAGCTAGTTAATATATATGAATACAGACTAGTTTCTTGAAAAGAGAGAGGCAAACACAGTTTTCAGCGATATCGTTTCTTCAGGAAAGCCCCAGGAAAGTAACACATTTTCAGATTAACTGGATTTTTTGGGTCACGAGCTTAGGCTATACCACAAAGGGCCTCCACTCAAATTTGGCGATACCTTTCGCATGCTGATAGCAAAATACGAACTTTGCGTGCAAGATATTTGTCGTTACGTTTCGTAGCTTGTTCTATTGTTCTAATTCAACTCAACCCTGGTTTAGGGACGATGTGCTCCAAGATCCTCATGAAGTTTCCATGAAGAGTCACAATCTAAGCGTGATTGACATACCTCATTATACTAGATAACGACTCTTACAAAGAAAATCATATGGAGTAAGAATACTGATCAACGACACGGATTTGATATTTGTAACATTATGATGTTTTACCAGCTTCATTGGAAACCGTTGCCACTTCTCATTTGCAGGATAGCCCGTGTTTATGTGTACTGTGATAGTTTTTTTAAATTTAGTGCTAATGCTGTTATACGAATTAGGTCTCTGAATTATGAACGCGGAAATTCTTTGATGGACGACGGCTGAATATTGAATAACGGACTAGACGCTTGTATTAGCAGATAAATATGCTTGCAATGTAGTTTCTTGTAAGGAAGGCAGGTCAACAGTGATGATGTCGGCAAGATATCATGATGGTCCTATCTTCAACTCAGCTTCACGCATCCGACATTATTATAGGATCACAATTCAAGCAGGCGCATTCAAAATTTAGATAAACAGATTTCGTGTAACGGAGAGATGGCTAACAATTCCCAATGGTGACAGTAAGTCATCACGACAATCTTGCAGCCGAATCGTTGTCACACACTAGAATATTCATGGTTTATTCCAAATGGAATTAATAATTGAATATTTACTTTATTCTATAAATGAATTGAAGAGAAATTTTCCAGACTATACTAAATCTCTGTCACGATCTGGTCGAGGTTCTTCATTTGCAGACCATTGCGAAATGTCGATCCACCTCCTGCCCATATACACATCTAATACCATGTAGATGATATAGCACCATAGAATGTACACAATTGAGCACATTGTTCAGTTATGAGGGCATCGATGTAAATCGTCCCAGCATATACATGGCCACTATATACCCTCCCTCAAATAATACTGCGTCTTTAAATTTAAACAGTTAAGCTATTCACTACATACAGTCTCCCTCAACTAATACTGTATTTTTAAACAGTTAAGTTATTCAGGGCGTCATATCCGACATTCAATATTCAGCTGTCGTCCACAAAAGAATTCCGTCAGCTAAAAGCACAAGTTATTAAATTATTATGTCAAATGTTTACTAAAATTACATAAAGTATATTTGTAGAAGTAGTAACAATGTCGGATATGAAAGAACCGTAAGGTCAGAAAATTTTATTTTAAGTTCACGAACAGGCTTTCTCCTATTTTAAGATAGAGTTACTACATATTATCGCCTGCTGACACAAAAATCTATTTCTACGCTCCAGTATACATTCACCTTAATTTTATCTGTATAGTCTATCACGCGGCCCTAATATGGATGCCCGTTTAGTTATGGAGATAACTTCCTTAACATTTTCTTGAAGAACACTCCGGTCTTCTTAAAAGCTCCATTCCGTTCTCCAATTAATAAAGTAAACCAACAAATCTTGACGAAGGACTGCAGATGTAGCTGACACCTGTTTCGGATGCTTTACCTTGTGCCATTACTGGTCATTTGCTCCGCTTTATTGCACGTCGATTGCAAGTTTGATGTTGTCATTAGATTATTTGAGAGCGGCTCGGTTCGAATATTTTCTGAGAAGCTTTTACTGATCTCAAGCCTTGTGTTTGATAGCAATGGCAATGGCTTTCGCTTGAGCCATCGCCTACGGGAGAGTTTTCTCTTTAAAATGAAGTTTTAACAGGCTTAACCAAATCTTGATAGCTTACAAAAACTTTGTAAAGCGTTAAGAGTTTTCCACGTGCAACCACATCATGTTCAACCGACCGCCAAGTCGTTTTGACGGTCTCACTTAATCTGGCTTCTCGGTCCTAGAGCGGCCGGTGTCTCTAAGCGAGCCAGATGGAAATGACAGTTGATCGGTGTTAAGACCCGGGGAGCTGGTTTGAGTGTTGGAAGTGTATTAAACGGAGACACCACCATGTGACAGGAGGCGGCATCCCCGTGTGCCGGCAAGCCCCTAGACACAGTCAATAATGGAGGCATGTTAGTCTTAATGATTACGATATAGTGGTCATAAAAACACATTATGTTAGTAGAAAGCATCAGCTGAGCCACCACATATGATCTTGACAGGCCATTACGCTCAAGTGAAAATTAATTAAAAGCCAAGATGAAAGCCCGAGCCGTCCATATTCACCCCTCATGGTAACACCCTTAACACTCGCTATTTCCCCGTGGCCAAATCCAACTAAGTGAAGATTACTACAATTGCAGCTTAAATGAAATCTGAGGAGTTTAACTGAAATGTAGCGTTAAATATCATAAGGCCCTTAAGTTAACGCCCTCGATATTTAAAAGCTACCACCAAAAGGCACAATGCCGCGAGGAACGCGCAGCCGACCCGAGCGTCTATTGAACATGCTATATTACACCTTCTACCAGCTTTAGGCTGTCCATCTACCTGCCCCTGATCGGATGCAGTGGGCGGGCCGTACCATATATTCACCAGGCCGAGTAAATGGGCTGGCCACACGCTAGCGCCTTCTCCTATGATACTTGTACGCCCATTAGGAAGTGCATTGCTGTGCTTAGTACCCTATTCCGGTCGATAGCTGTCGCTGTTAAAGACTCATGACGGCGTGATGATTTTTATTGGCCCAACCAATCAGTATGGGCAGGCATTGTTGAATTAATGTATATAAACATCCCGGCGCACGCCTCCTGCAATCAGAGAAGATATAAGGACCGTATGGGGAGTAATAACGCACTAATTTGTCCTCTACCATATCATTTCCTGCAATGAATTTATGGCGTTCGTAGTGAGATATTTTACCATCACATATATGACTACCTTAGATGCAAAATATTGTACTTGACAGTAACTTCCTTGCGACTCTGGTGTGAAACGCAGAGCAAAGTTTGTTTGTTCTCGTGCTATTTGAACAATTCAGAAGCTGTTTCAGAATACGGAAATTCGGACAATGTTTCCGAATATATTAACCCCTTCTCCGCTGTACCAGAGCATGTTTCGTACATCGTCAATGGGCCAGCAGCCTAACACTTCCTTCTTGGTAGAGAACCTACTTCGGGATCGGACGTCTAGCCTGGTGGCACGCCCTCTACCGGGCAGTATACCCGTGTCCAGTTCCATGGGTCTTCGACAATCGGACAGTCAGACAGTAACATCTTCAGGTCAAACTACTACACCTTACCTTAAGTTTGGAGTGAACGCTATATTGTCACCAGAAACTTCATCAAAGACAGGCAAGTGCTACTTATTCGTTTACAAAAGATTTGATAATATAGCCTCAAGTTCCATCGTATTATTATTTAACTTAGCTGTACTTTTGACTTTTAATTTAATGTTAAACGTTCGTTTTCAGGTTTAAGTCTGAGCAGTTGTAATCCAGCGTTTAGCTACGGTCCGAGTCTGACCAGTCCATCATGTATCAGCAAATCGTGTGGGTCTTTGGTCGGTATGCACTGTTTAAGCTGTAGCCCAAGACAGAGTTTCTACGATACACATCTACCTGCACTTGTTAGACATCCATATTTTACAGGTAAGAATTTATTTGATGTACAGTTCACTAACAAGAGCGTAGAAATATTGTTACACCTCGAAGATTGGGGATGGAATGCCGAGTGATAGAGTACATGAATATAATTTCCATCCATAGGCCTACTAATAAACAACTAAACTTTATTCGTCAGTTATTCAACATATATTAAGATTTTCGCTATGTTTTTGTCTATTCGATGTTATTTATGCATTTTTACCCAGAAATTATTTGCAATTCATATATTATATTGTTTTTGGATAAGGCCAATTTCCCTTAACGATACCGGAATATTCTGACTGAGAAAAATGGTTTTTAAAAGCACGTCCAAGCTTAATTTAAAATAGATGGTAAAACACATAACAATAATTACCGTATTATTCTATAAAATAAAAAGGAAAATAGACTCAATGTACCCACGATACATCCATATATATATACATAAATATCGATATGCATCCATACAATATGCTGTGCTGTAACATTGCCGCGCTAGGAACACTGTGAACAATAGTTGTGTTAGAACCTACCTGAATATAGATTGTATAAAGGCCCAAAGCACGAACACTAATTGTACAGTGGAACAGCTGGAATTGACAACGACTAGGGGTATATAACATGTGGGTTGAATGTACATACAGACATATCATATATTCATAGGCGACAACTGTTGGTTATGAATACAATATCGAAATTCAATTAGTTTATATTTCTATCTGATCTGAAAAAAATATCTGGAAAGCTCTATCGGTGGACAAAGCGACACGCTTCACATCATAAAATGCAACAACAGACAACATCGATTTGACATCTCCGGCGATATATGGCTGAATATGTACGAGGTATTATTCTTTTGTGTTCTCTACATCGTACAAATTTGTTACTTTACTTTTTCATTTTATCGGCAACACACTAAGTAAGACAATAAATAGATGCCACAGACAACATGACAATGATTAGATTAATAAGGAATGTACACATGAAGTTGTCAAAAACACATACCACCCAACATAGTTGCAATGGGTGATATTGTGTTTATTGAACACTGTCCACATTCTTTGGTGGTGATATGCTCCTCCCGTAAGTATTTATACTGATAATATTCTAGATAAGTTACGACGAAATTAACGTCTTTCGATATGAGCGACATGGGAAAGAGCAAAGAAAGATCACCGGATGCAGCATTCAGTACCCTGTCGCAGCTCATTTCCCCCACTCATAACCCATAATTGAAAATTGAAAGAGATCTTTGCACAGGAAGTTGCATGGTTGTCTGATGGGACGGACCGCCAGGCCATAGATATACTGGCACTCCTATCCCTGACAGAGGCTGCGGAGCGACTTGAATTATTGGGTAGAACGGGGAGGGGGCCACCTCATAGGGGGATCCTCCTTCGGAATTTGGGATGTGATTTGACACAGTTTGGCGCTCCTGTGAAAAATGTTTCGCAATAAGACCATGTCACAAGAGCTAAAAGAAATGCAAGTCAGCGTTTATCAATGAAATTTCCCCCACGTTGCTTTGAAAATAATTCGCCGAAAATATTTCTCAGTTATACCCCCCCCCCAACCATTTGAAAGGTCATTTGAGAGGTCATATGACTTCTTGTCAGTACGCCGGCATCTTTTTCCATTACCTTTGTATGTTGCATTTAATTTTGAAGATGCGAATGGAGAACTCCCCGAAAAAAAGAGGAATTTCAGACGATTCTCTACACAGGTCTGACTCATTTCAAGGCACTGCAGTCACAATTATTTGGGGCTAAGGGCAAATTGGTCCTTGCCCCCTCATTTCATAGCGGGCCTCTGTTGGCTCTCCTGGCTCCTCTGAACCTGACTGAATAACCTTCTCCTCATTCCATAAAAAAAAACAGATGGTACAATGACGGTGACATATAACTTCAACTGTATGCTGATAGCAAAATATGAGCGTAGCGTGCAACGTTTCGTAACGTGTCTAATTTCTCTTAATCCGGGGGTAGGGTCTGTGTGAACCCATGTATACTCTTAAGAATAACGATCAGCGATACGGATTTCATATTTTTGGAACATCATGCTGTCTTGCTGGCATCATTGAAAACTGTTGACCGCTTCTCTCTTGCAGGAAACTTGCCTAGTTTTATGTATGCTATGATTTATTCTTTTAATTTGCTGTTATTGCTATTATATCAATTAGGTCTTTGGATTATGGACACGGATAATCTTCAATGGACGACGGCTGAATATTGAATGACGGACTAGACGCTTGTATTTTCAATTAGTAAGACTGGACGACATGGATTCGGCTCACTGGAAAAACATTTATCACATTTAAATGACATATGGAAGCCGGATGTATTTAAATCAAGACGTTATTTTATGAATAACCAATTCTTCTACATGTCATGAAGGAGATCTTCTTATCCATAAAATCTACCGGTTTGAGTCATAATCGAAATATTAGTACCTTATTCGTGTGACAGTATAGACACCGAAATCAGGAACAGGCATATACTATCAATACATTGTACAATATCAATATAATATCAATATAAAGATTTTAACACAGTTCTTATTGACGCCAGGAAAACACGGTGGTGGTCCTATATGTTTAATCCGTATCACTAAAACTTATTCTTCAACAAATGAATTTCCAAGTCGTTTTTCTCAGATTTAAGAAATTTTCTTGTTTTATAGGTCAAATAAATATCTCTGTCGCCGTTAGAAGGGACAGTTTTATATCTCTTTTCTTTCCCCAATTGTGAAATATATAACGCACAAGTCGCTATTCATATCAATTTCACCCCAACTATTTATTCAGTCTACTTTTATTGTTTGAATACTAGTAGTCTCAGAATTTGTAATTTGTGTATCCTGTTTTCGGCATGTATGTAACTGTCTAAACACGGTATGATACGGCTCATGACAATATCGACTTGGTCGAAAAATCTAAATTTATTTTTAACATAGGACTTTAATCTCATCCAAGACTGGTATTATATTTCAGTTTTATTACCTCGTACATTTGATATATGGCATACTTGTTCAGCAAATAACATATATAAAATGTCCCGGTTCACTGTACAATGTTCAATTGTTAGTTAGAAAGGAGATATTAAGTTCTAAACGGACACAGCTGATGCCGTCGTGACATGTAATATCGTCCACCGCCATTTCGATATAATTTGACAGCGACTTTGGAAGACTCACGTCTGCCATTTCTTCATTTAATTATTAATTATTTCTGTAATATCAAGAGATAGAATTTGTTTCATATGCCTATCTATATTCGTACCTGGTCGTTGACTATAATCAGATTATGTACAGACAATTTCACGCATGCTCTTCGGTCGAGAATAAAAATCGCAATACCTTCGCTCCATAACTATTGAATAGAAATTTGGCCTGTACGATATTAATTTTATAATAGCGTAATAATTTTCTAAGACGTGCAAATCCACGTAAAATAGAGCACTGCTTTTAAAGGTATCCCGAAGCGCTTACATACCCCCCTACCCTTGACTCTAATGGCCGGTTCCTTGTACTATCTAAAATAATTAGATTGAAAATTCAATCTATCAGATTGGAATTAGTGATCAATCTATTCGATTGAATATTTCATCTATTAGATTGAAAATTTCAATCTAGTAGATTGAATTTTCTGTCTACAACAGATTTATTTTATCGTTTTCAATCTATTAGATTGAATATTTTCAATCCAAGAAAAGATTGATCACTAATTTCAATCTGATAGATTGAATTTCAATCTAATTATTTTAGAGAGATATATACTCCCTTGCCCCCAGCCACAATCGAATGCATTTTGTCATTATTTCATTGTTGCACAGTTCAGTTGGCAATATGTGTACATATACGTTCTCATCCTTTCTATGTTTCAGCATCATCGTTACTTCCCATTCCAAACGCACTTTCATTCCTCAGTAATATGCGTGGAAAGCCTAGACGCGGGATGCTCCGCAGAGCGGTGTTTTCTGACGCACAACGAAAAGGGCTTGAAAAAATGTTTCAGAAACAGAAATATATCAGCAAGCCTGACAGAAAGAAGTTGGCAGCCAAACTGGGCCTGAAAGATTCCCAAGTAAGTTTGATTGTACAGAAGAGTTTCACTTAAGGGAAACATTAACAGGGTGATGGAAAACGATGTCAGCGTACTGAAAAGAAGTCATAAGATCCCACAGACAATTGTGCTGACTGCGTATTTCTAAAAACATCACAAGAACCAAAAGTGATGACTGTAATGATTTATATCCCAGTCACGCGTTGATCGAAGCTGTTCATGTGGACATATGGCCCATAGCGCCGGCTTGAGCGGTAATAAATACAAATATTTGAGAGCGATGATGTAATAAATTGATGTAAATGTCACATACCGTACAAACATTGTCGACCCTCTATACTACAATCCCACCTTATTGACCGTCTAAGTTCATTAATTGTATCTGTGTTCAAGAAAACTGACCGCTGATATATCAATATCAGAAGCCATCAAGCATTCTTTATATCTACTACATTCAAGGGATATCATGCAATGTTTCTTTGTGTATAGAGTTGATTTAATTTCTCATTAATAATATTTATGTGAAAATGTGAACATTATCAACAGCATATATGTATTCAAATGGGTACTAATTGTGCACCCCTGTTGGCTGAACTATATCTGTTCCCTTACGAATACGACTCATGGTGGTCATATGAAAAAACACAATCAAAGTGTGACCGAGATACATCATTCTCTAGATAACTACCTTGGTTGGTTGGTTGGTTGGTTGGTTTGATTGGGAACTCCATCGTATTACAATGGGCACAGGTCATACAGAGTATGCCGTGCAACCCGTTCCCCCCCACCGCCCTACACCTTACAGCGACTGATCAGCAATACGAATTTGATATTTTTGGAACATCATGAAGACTTGCCGGCATCATTGAAAACTATAAATCGCTTCTCTCTTGCTAGAAACTAACCTATGTTTAGGTATACTCTGTTGTTTTTTTTTAATTTGGTGCTAATGCTGTTATATGGAACGTGGAATAGGTCTTTGGATTAAGGGTGCGGAAATTCATGGATGGACGACGGCTGCATATTGAATGACGGACTGGACGCTTGAATCTATCACGTTTTTATCACTTAACATTCGACGATGCTTGGTAATAACTCGCTTACCAAGAACGTCGAAATATTGCAATGGTCAGTCAATTACCTCTGGTAAATGACATTGAGGGATTAAGAAATGGACCATTTTTCAATTATTTCCACTTCTGATCGACTTGGTGGTTATTGCTTTCTATATTTTTCTAACAGATATTTCTTAGTGAATCGTGATCCTTTGCATCCGAAAATTATTCTGTTACACCTACCCAGTAATTGTCAAGAACGGATTTCTGAGTCTATAATCGAAATACCTTATTAACCCATGCAGGCAGAGAGAAGCGGTCAACAGTTTTAAATGATACCGGCCGGACATTATGATGTTATTATTATGACTGACAATATTTCTTCATCCAAATGGATTGCCAGGTCATATTCCAGAGTCCAATGTACATCATACAAGCGTCTAGTCTGTCATTCAATATTCAGCCGTCGTCCGTTGAAGGATTTCCGGGTCCATAATCCAAAGACATAACTCGTACAATAGCATTAGAACCGAATTAAAAATAATTTAAAAAAAAAACACAAAAAACAATCGTAGTATGCATAAACATAGCACAGCATCTGGTAATAATGATAATATTAATTGCGGTGTGGTGTGGGGAAGGTGGATGTATACTCTGAGATAATTTCATTGTCTGGAAACCTTTGAACGTATGTCTTCAAACATAAAACTTACACGTGTGACGATGTGCTATGTCATATACAAAAGCGAAGATAGGAAAAGCTGATAATATATCACCCGTATTATAACCCTTTATTGCTCTATCGTGCATGAGGTAATCTTACACATGAGTTAATTCAGCAATCGATTGGCAATCGTGAAATTTTAGTTATTATAGCTGTAACATATGTTGTCTACAGTTAATTCGTGTTGTGATCGATAACTAGATACAGAAGACTTTATATAACATAGCCTGTATGTATCGCCGTCCCTGGCTTACTCACGTATCACATACATACTACACTCAAATACTTCACACAAATATTAGGCTATCTCTTACTGTATGGTGGTGAAATTCCTCCGAATCTCATAGTGAGAGACGAAGTTATTCTGTCTCACATATGCACACTCTTGCACCTTGTGAAGGTGGTCGGTTTCTGTAATAATATGTTTCTGTTTTCTTTCGGTCAGGTAAAGATATGGTTTCAAAACCGAAGAATGAAGTGGCGAAATTCAAAAGAGAGGGAGTTGCTGTCTTCAGGGGGAACACGGGAGTCCACGTTACCAAATAAAAGTAATCCTAATCCAGATTTAAGTGACGTCAGTGATGATCAGAAAGAGGCTACTGACGAGTCACATGACCAAGCGATGGACACTCCCATGGAGAGCTCTCCATCTAGAATAGACAGTCCTGTAGGAAGTATCAGGGACAGTAACATTATTGAATCAACGATAGTCAACGCAGAATCGGACAGTGACGACGAAGAAATAAGTGTTTCCTGAGGGGAAGCATTCGATCAAAAGTTAACATTCTGCGTTTAATAAAACAGGACACTGAATTCAAGTGCTAAATTCAGTATTGGTCAGTCAGGAAGGACTAAGATGCAATCTTGAAACTGATGGAAAGGTTCGGGTATGCTCATTCGGGTGTAATAACATACATGTTGGTGTGCCGGGGACATATGAGCACCCAATTGCTCGAGTCGGGCGAAATAGGTAGTCTGATGAGAATATGCCCGAATGACTTCGCTTTATCAGGGTTTGAAATTGGAAGAATCTTTTTGGTTTGCCTTCCAACAGTCACAATCAATATGAGTCAGTAATGATCGAATGATACGATGTTTGATTCACATGTATGCTATGAATGAACTGGACTAAACTCAACTGCAAATTCCGATTTTCTTGAGACGGCTGAAGATTAATTGTTTTAAACGTGCCATAGATTTCGCAATTACTAGCAACTGGTCTTCCGGTGATAGCCAAAGAGGAAACTTAGTCATAAATTAGATATATGTAGAGAAATACAATAAGTGCTAATGAAATTTTATACATAAATTCCAGTCTTTGACTTTAGTAATGTAGCTCTTATGTAGCTCTTCAGTGTATTGGATATTCCTGTTCTCGGCATCCAGAATAGAATATGTATGTATTCACCTTAATTAATAAGGTGAATAAGTAATTAATATGTATGTATTCACACTAATTAATTACCATAGACATCATTTTTACTTTTAAAATTTCAGCGCTAAATGGGAATTAAATTTGTGTCGGAGAAAAAAATAATGAAATAAATGTTAAACGAATTTACTCCATCAAAATGCTGATCGTACAGACGTCTTCCAAGAATGTCTACACTGAACAAAATCAAAACTGCATCATGTCAGTCGAGTTGTTTTCTTTTGAAGAAGAAATAATAATTACATACACATATATTTAATATCTTTTTTTATACATGAACAAATTTACTCGTACTTTTTAACAGATATGTTATAATCTTATTATTAGTATGTCCCAAACATATCGTATATTATTGCGATCGAACCACTAATCTAAGTCTAAGTCATATTTATTGTTCTGCTATTCATATTTGAATATATAAAGTCCAGTTGACTTTTTGATCTCATAGATGGCTAATCTTAATAAATGTGATTAGAAATGAGTACATGACCACTTTTCTATTCCGGCATTTTTCAATGAAATAAACACTGACAGTACCCCCTATTATGCTGGTCAAGCGGCTGGAATGAACACGATCGAATTAGCAAATGGCGAGAATTTAAGATTTCATTACTATTAAATTTTCATTTCTACCTTTTGACTTGCTTAGGATCGGTTTTTCTTCCAGAGGATAGCAGTATCTTGCCACAATACATTAAGCTAACATTTGTATTCAGTTGAAGCTAATGTGCAAATGATACTTGTGTGTTGTGACGAATATCGTGCAATTGTATAATAATATGCTATTTGTGTATATTTTTGTAAAAAAAAGAAGGTTATTTATTAATAAAATATTTAATGAGCCAAGCTTCAATATATGGCTATAACTTTGTGTCATATATCTTAAGATGTTAGAGGTACAGTGCATTGGGATGACAGCATTGAATGCTGTTAATAACTGCAAAGTAATACAGAAGAGTAACATTCCCAATTGAGGCTTGACCATTCATCAACGAACGATGAATCCGAAAGATTTGATGGTTGTAGATTGAACTGGATATATTTGAGCAGTTACATGCGCTTGAGCAATAGCATCAAAGAATTTGACAGAACAATATCATGTTAAAACAGTAGGTATATATGGATCCATGATCATACATATAATCTGAAACCACCACATCCCAGATGGAACAGCATATTTTGGACCGATATATTTACAAAGACGGGAAAGGTCTTACTCTCACAAAATTGTAGAAATTGGTTCACTATTCAAGACAATCATGGACGGCGGGCATTACAGGTTAGATTTCTGGGTATTCTTGCATTTACCCGGTTTACTCCATGTTAAGGCGTTTACTCTATCAGACGTCCTAGATCAGATGAGTTATTTGTTTGATCTGATCTGTCATCACAGCTCCCGAGCTAGCGTATCTATTTCCGTTTAACCCGGTGCTAGGAGCCGTGTGAATACTTCATAGTCTCCACATGAATATCTGCAATAAAAGCGCGACTGAGATACTTAGGCTACGTTCGAGAATCCACCGTATTCTCGAGTCTGAATGTGAGGTGCCGAGGAAAGCTTCCATATAGAGGCATATGGTTGATTTTTGGTCGCCAGACGTCGTCAATGTTTCCACCTCTTGCATATCGCTCCAATTTATTACCTGTATATGGTAGGATTGTGCTGGTGGGGTGATAGTTCCCGATGCCCGCCCTCTGTACATGTCATTCGTCAAATATATGTAGGGTTATTGTTTTGGCGGGAAATCTAAGCTGTACGACGTCGGGCATTAAAAGTCAGTTTTTCTGGGTATCCTTGCGTTCACCAGGTTACCCCATGTTCAGGCGTTTACTCCATCAAACGTCCATGATGCTCATCCATTTCGATCAGATGAGTTATTTGTTTGAGCTGATCTGTCATCACAGCTCCCGAGCTAGCGTATCTAATTCCACTTAAGCCGGTGCTAGAGTCCGTGTGAATGTTTCATAGTCTCAACATGAACATCTGCAATAAAAGCGCGGCTGAGATACTCAGGCTACGTCCGAGAATCCACCGTATTCTCGGGTCTGAATGTGAGGTGACGAGGAAAGCTTCCATTTAGAGGCATATGGTTGCTTTTTAGTCGCCAGACGTCGTAAATTTTCCCCACCTCTTGCATATGACTCCAATACATCGTCGACCACTCCAATATCAAGTACTGGAAGCAAACTACCATGTACTATTATTAAACAAATACTTGTCAAACTTGTCAATCACGGGAATATCTGGTTTGAAATAGAAGAAAATATATCCATCTTGGGTTTCCGTAAATTATTAATTTTGTCTTTCGCGGACATCTGTGGTACCGTCGTCAGATATGACATTCTATATGCAGCCGTCGTTCACAACATATTTCTAGCAAGCGTCGGATCCGATATTCAGTATTCAGCCGTCGTCTATAAAGGAATTTCTGCGGCATTAATCGAAAGACCTATTTCGCGTGACAGTTAGCCCCAATTTCAAATGTGTATTGAATAAAACTGATAAAAACATAAGATGGTTGTGTACAACAGAGAGGCGGTTTTCATTGATGTCTTCATAACATGATGATGTTCTATACATCAAAGAAGACATTTTTTCTTTGGTGGCAAAGTAGGCAAACAGAGATATGGAAAAAGTGGAGAAATAATCTTTTTACTCTTTTATATAAGACGCCATACGGAAAGGTTAATATGAATATTGGGTGGATAGACAATGAATACGGTTGGAAATACTGGGGTAGGTGAACAAGCAAAATATGAGGAATAAGGGTGATTTGCTGGTATCTAGATGACATTGATAGAAAGTCAATATATATATGCTTCATTGCTGCAAGGAAGCATATGAAGGGTGGGAAACTGGTTATGCTCGGCATGACCAGTGCCCATGGAGTGCCCAAGGAAACCCAAACCATACAGACGTATAGATTAAACGGCATCAATTTTCTTGTCAGAGAGAAGCGGTAAACCGTTCTTAGTGAAGTCTTGACTGCACCACTTTTCACTGTATCATTGTGTTTTTTATCATGTACAAACATTTCGAATAACCGTACCTGTACATGTAAATACAAGTGACAGATCGGACATTCAGCTAGCTTTTTCCGTTTGGGAACTTTCCGTATCCAAAGATCGAAATACCTCTTCCTCATTATATATAATAGTATCAAACCCCAAGCAGATATCATAATACTTCAATCGGTATCACTTACGATCACCCAAATGAATTTTCAATGCGATCCAGAGTACATTGCATCTGAGTCCCGCTTTCATGGTGACTGAGAACACAATGAAGGGCTTGCATTGCACGGTGTTCATGCAAATTCTAGTCCCGGGTAGTAGTATACAAAGCGTGAATTGATAGAATTGCTCCCCACTGCGCATGCGTGTGACGTCATAAGTGTGTATGTGCGCATGCGTGATGGGGAGCAACGGGGAGCAGAGGTCAGTGAGTGCAAGATGTGGGAGGTGGGTACAAGATGGCCGCCATGTGGGAGGTGGGTACAAGATGGCCGCCATGTGGGAGGTGGGTACAAGATGGCCGCGAGTGTCAGTGAGTGCAAGATGTGGGAGGTGGGTACAAGATGGCCGCCGTGGGTGGTGGGTGGAACGAAAAAAAAAGTTCCGGCAAAAAAAAAAAAAAAAAATGTATTCATCCGCGGTGATGCGGTTTGGCCGTGGTTTTGGCGGTAATTCGGTCTCGGGAAAAAAGAAAAAGTAGTCCCTAGATAAAATGGTCCGATTGGGTCGAGTGAGGTATCAAAGTGAAGCTTAGGTGAAGGGGCATCTAATGGGCTGGGTGTGGGGTTGAAATATCGGCCTTCTGCGCATGCGCGGTGACCGAAGGGTATGAAAATAGCCTTTTTGGAGCTAGGGCAGCCCCTAGTGTACCGATGGGGTCGAGTGAGGTATCAAAGTGAAGCTTAGGTGAGGGGGCATCTAATGGGCTGGGTGTGGGGTTGAAATATCGGCCTTCTGCGCATGCGCGGTGGCCGAAGGGTATGAAAATAGCCTTTTTGGAACTAGGGGAGCCCCTAGTGTACCGATGGGGTCGAGTGAGGTATCGATGTGAAGCATTCGTGAAGGGGCATCTGATGGGCTGGGTGTGGGGTTGAAATATCGGCATTCTGCGCATGCGCGGTGGCCCAAGGGTATGGAAATAGCGGTTTTGGAGCTAGGGGAGTCCCTAATGGGCCAATGGAGTCGTAGGAGGTATCAAAGTGAAGCATTCGTGAAGGGGCATCTGATGGACTGGGGGTGGGGTTGAAATATCGGCATTCTGCGCATGCGCGGTGACCCAAGGGTATGGAAATAGACGTTTTGGAGCTAGGGGAGCCCCTAATGGTCCAATGGGTCGAGTGAGGTATCAAAGTGAAGCATTCGTGAAGAGGCATCTGATGGACTGGGTGTGGGGTTGACATATCGGCCTTCTGCGCATGCGCGGTGGCCCAAGGGCATCAAAATAGCCTTTTTGGAGCTAGGGGAGCCCCTAAAGGTCCAATGGGATCGAGTGAGGTATCAAAGTGAAGCATTCATGAAGGGGCATCTGATGGACTGGGTGTGGGGTTGAATTAGGGTCATTCTGCGCATGCGCGGTGGTCCAAGGGTATGAAAATAGACGTTTTGGCATCTAGGGGAGCCCCTAATGGTCGAATGGGGTCGAGTGAGGTATCAACGTGAAGCCTAGGTGAAGGGTATTTGATGGCTGGGTGGCTGCATGTAAAAATTTTCCTGAAAAAAAATACGGAACACGGACTTTATCGAAAAACCTGGGAAAATGCCTATATGGGGTATGAGGGGTATATAGGTCGCCGGGCTTAACGGGGCTTGTCTATCAACAGAGTTATCTTCCCCTAGTTCCTGGGTGGGTGCATGTAAAAATTTTCCTGAAAAAATACGGAATACGGAC
The DNA here is from genome assembly GCA_036873755.1 of Hanleya hanleyi. Taxonomy (NCBI): domain Eukaryota; kingdom Metazoa; phylum Mollusca; class Polyplacophora; order Lepidopleurida; family Hanleyidae; genus Hanleya; species Hanleya hanleyi. The sequence continues at coordinate 24,963 of JAVTVY010053737.1, forward strand.
TTTATCCTAAATTACGGGAAAATGCCTATATGGGGTATGGGAGGTATAGGACCATCCTGGGAAACGTACTTCTAGACATTTGCGGTAGGGTTGTGAGGTCTCGTTTTACTCGTCTCGTCATTTAGAACATGATAGGAAGTGTCCCCGTGCGAATCGGTGAAATTTTTGAAAAAGTCACCGAACCCCATATAGTCCCATACTGAGGGTATAGGATCAATGTTTGTCCCCCTGGGAAACGTACTTCTATACATTTGCGGTAGGGTTGTGGGGTCTCGTTTTACTCGTCTCGTCATTTAGAACATGATAGGAAGTGTCCCCGTGCGAATCGGTGAAATTTTAACAGTTCACTCAAGTTTTTTTAGAGAGAACTTCCCACACAAATAGAACAGGTTAAGAGCTAATGCATACTGATAAATGTTACTGCTTGATTGAAAGCTTTGGTGGTCATCTGGGATTTCATCTGAAACCTAAAAATATCTTGTTTAGAACAATAAGACCGATCCCATTGATATTTGGCATACATCATTGGTGGCTCGAGCTCACTAATGAATTGCCTGAGTTTAACTTGTAATAAAATTTACAGTAAATATTGTGTAACTGATTGTGGGGGTGTTGATGGTGGTTGACCTGGGTTACATTTGGGCAGCACTTTTGAAAATTGTGTACATAATTCTGTGTTGTTTGTAAAAGTTGTGAGAGCTGTTAATCATTACTTTGCTCGTTCAAGTTGCTCCGTACAAGAAAATAACCTTCCAAAATAGGTCAAATATGAAATGAGTCTATTTTAACCCCACAAGTGACTACATATATGCCACATGATAGGGCGAT
>JAVTVY010053738.1:0-26768 GCA_036873755.1 Hanleya hanleyi
GTAACACTGACCCTGGGATCGTGTGTATCCATTTTCAGCCTACTTTCGGCAACTGCAAGAGGGAATTTCCAGAAATCAATACCACGTGACTTCGTCAGCCAATCAGCAAAAGTCTACCGACGTAACCCCAACGTAACTCGCCATTTTCGAGTCATGTGATGTATACTACTTGTTCAACATTACAGATCCACCACACCTCTTGTATGATACGAAAGTTATTCATACCCATGTATTTTGTAAGCCCAGGAAATATCTGTTTCAGAAGTGGTATGAAAACCTGTAATTTATCAGATTTCTCGAGTCTGTTCTCCGCCGGATGAAGGCCGAACAGAATCCGGTAAAGTACCGGATATCGCTCCGCGATAATGGAGACGCACGATTCGCAAGCCATCTTATGGATGGCGAAGTGTACGCAAATGATGGTCGAGGATACTTCGCATGGCCTCAGTCGATTAGTGGTTAGGCCCACTAATAACGGAATCAGGTGTTCCTGCGTTTGATATTGCACGCTGGGCTTCAGAAAGGTCCACATATATTTAGATGGGTAAATGGCCCCGGAACAGGTGCGATAGAAGTGCCAAAAATAAAATATTGTTCAGTTGGCATGAAGTACAATATTAGAAATACTCAGAAAGGTTTCAAGGTACTGAATCTCATCATTCTTCGATAACAGGGCCGTGAAGTAGTGCATTCGTGCAAAATCGCCACTTTTGATGCGAAAACACCTCATATATCTTTCTATAAACAGTACTCGCTGTTCCAATACGTAGTCGTGGACCAAATCTGGTTCTGGTTATCGTTTATCTTCATATGTTTGCAGAAAACAATTGTTTTCACCTCAGAATCCACTATTTTGCACAAATGCACTACTTCACGGCCCTGTTACTCGAGAATCGTGAGACTCAGTGCCTTGAAATGTTTCTAACGATATAATATTGTACTTCATGCCAATTGAACACTTTCTTGTAGTGAAAGTATTTTATTTTGGTATTGCACCTTCTGTATTGCACCTGACCTGGGGCCAATTTACCCATCTAAAGATACAAGGTCCTTTTCAGCAACTGATATGTTGAGTATCCAAGAGAGTAATAAGATTCATATGATTTGTCGCGATCGGTTACGGTTAGCTGACATTATAGACCATGTGTACTACCCCTATCACGGCGATGTTGAAATGGAAACTCCTCTCATGCCACTGAAAGATAACTGAAACTGTGCAATTTGCTGTGGACGTATCAATGCCAAGTTTAGTTTTCTATATTCAGAAACGGTGAAAATGAAGAATAAGGAAAACGTATTATTTAAATACGTCGAGGTGCGTTTCGCCGAGGGACAGATTGACATGTTTGTTGTCGAGGGAAACTCTTTCGTCCTATAGATAGTGAACCAATGAAAAAGTTCGTTTAAAGAGTGAAGACAGACTGTCACTATATAAATATCACCTATAAATTGAAAGTCGTACAGTCCAGCAGGGATGTCCAGTCTGGCATAATGGGAGACAACCCTGTTCAGTTGTTGCCTGTCACCCAACCTGTAACCATCTCGGTGATCTATACGCTGACCCTGGGATCGTGTGTATCCATTTCAGCCTACTTTCGGCAACTGCAAGAGGGAATTTCTATAAATCAATACCACGTGACTTCGTCAGCCAATCAGCTAAAGTCAACCGACGTAACCCCAACGTAAGTCGCCATTTTCGAGTTATACATACCTATATATTTTGTAAGCCCAGGCAATATCTGTTTCAGAAGTGGTATGAAAACCTGTAATTTATCAGATTTCTCGAGTCTGTTCTCCGCCGGGTGAAGGCCGAACAGAATCCGGCAAAGTACCGGAAATCGCTCCGCGATAATGGAGACACACGATTCGCAAGCCATCTTATGGATGGCGAAGTGTGCGCAAATGGCCTATCACCGTGTGGTCTTGGAGGTTAGAAAACACCAAATAATCGCCTTACTTAACCTGTATTAAATTGGCAGAGCAGATCCCGATAAATGTATATTCCGTAATATTCGCCGCCACAAATGTTCACCACATCAGGTAGCCTGGCCTCAAATGTATAAAAAATTCAGCATAAATTCCTCACTTCAATAAAAATTTAAATTTCAAGTTGATGTGAACTTTCTTTTTTGGATGATGTCCCGAAACTAATGTGTCTGACTCAGTCTGGAATTAATGCCGTCACGGGCCTGATTCATTGCGAAGTAGACCCTCTAATAATGTTAGGCCCTTCTTCCATGGTGAAATGAGGACCATGGATGAAAAAAACTCAATTAAATGTCGGTTCGAAGGTACGCGCTCTAACAGAAGGCGTAAGCACATAGCTTTCGTTCAGCGCACACAGTAAGATTTCTTTCACGCGTGTCCAAAATTATCGAACACGTTGGATATTTGGCTTTAGGACACGAATGTATGGTAGGCCGTTAATGCCAAAACCTCGCTGATTTTAACCGCGGTGTAAATTCGATTAACACCGCGGTATAAGTTCGATTAACACCATCTAAATGACCGAGGTTTTGGCACTGACGACCTACGATACGAATGACCAAAAATAAACACTCATCCCGTGCGGATGAACATTCACCCCGTTCGTTCATCACCTAGGTCGCTTTGCGACCTCGGTGCACAACTCTCACGGGCTCGCGCGATCAATAATCGGCTAGAATGCTTCCCTCTCAGGCAATAACTAATATTATGTAGCCTGTGTTTTAATGGAAAATGTTGGGGGTCGGGGCTGCTAACTCATATTCATGAAGATCGATCTACTTTCAACAACGACTGTGCGATTGGATAGCACAAAAGGAATCCCAAAAATCAGTTCGTGAGTTACACGTAAATCCAGTTATTGGACTTGCTGAATACGGGCGTAAATGAATTCGACCTCAGAGCTATATGCTGCTGCTATGGTGCTTCTACCATGCGCTCTTTCACAAAATTCTGGTTTCTCTTCGCTTTGTTTCAAGAGTAAAAAGTCTATTTTTGCTCAATAAATCAGTTCACATAATTAGTTAAGCAAAATCCTCTTGAGGCGAGCACAGACATATATATCCCCATGGGCAAATGGTAGTACACCCGTGGGGTCCCGGGTGTTGAAAGGAAAAGGACCCTAACCGTGTGGTTTCCGGATGTGGAAAGGAATAGGAACCAAACGTCGTGATATGACTGAAATAATGTTGAAAGCGACTTTAAATCTTATTCACTCACTCACTGTCATCTATCTTATTTGCATAATGATTATAATAATAATCCAAATATCTGCCACGCTGATAAAACAACATTGACTATAGCTCTTCGAATGGCAAAGTTATTTTAGAACATGGAACAATAGATAGATTAATGCGCCTGGATTTTTGAAGCATTGGTTAACCATACCTGGCCTTGGGGGAATGGGGGAGGGGGGGAGGCAAAATGCCACCCCCGCCCGACCCCCCCCCTCCCCCATCAAACTGTCTGCGCTATCTCCGGAACGACCAAAAAGGATAGGGGGAAACTTCCTGACTTCATAGTTTATCGTATTGGGGTCATTTTGAGCCTACTGGCATAACCCCCCGAGCAGAGGATCATGGGTAAATGCAAGATGGCAGCCACGTGGGGTACCATGAAAGTGATGTTTTTGTCATATTTCTTCAAAATGTCTGCTTTTCCGGTATGAAAAGTGGGCAAAAACTATTTTATTTCAAGTCACATTAATATTTACTAATTTATCATGCAGTTTTTGTGGAGAAATTGCATAAATAAAAAATTCGGAAAATCGGACCAAAAAATCTACCAAAAATACCGTTTTTAAAAATAACGTCATCAAAGCGGCCATCTTGGGGTTTTTTTTTTACATTTTCTGGTAGGGCTTGACCCAAGGGTATAGTGCGGTAAGTTTCAGCCCCTAGATCAAGGGGTAAGAAAAATAATAATGGGGGTGGGGGTCATTTCGCCTCCCCCCCCCCCAGGCCAGGAGAGGTCCCAAAGAGCCCAGGGCAGATAGGGTTAAGAAGGAATCAGAAGTTATTGAGCAAAAAATGACATTTTTACCTCCATGTTAGAGAGCGAAATCTGTTACTATGGAACTATAAACAATTGAATGTCTTATATTACAGTCGGATAAACGTTCTATTTCATAATGAAAAATCGGAAAAGCATATAAGGAGAATTTTAATTCATACGAATGTCTATTGTTATTGCACCTTCCACGTTTGCTATTGCCTAGCGAACGGGTGGTTTGTGGTTGTGTTTCTCCGAATTCCTCCCCACCACTTCCCTCAAAATGAAATAATGATAATAGCAACCCAACTGTAAATATAATTTCAGCGTCCCTGGCTGAGAAATTTCTCAAATGAAATTTTCAAATGAAAGTTTAGCCCTCAAATTCCAATATCAATTCAAATTTAAAATTTAAAATTCGAATTCAAATTTCATGTTAGATATTTCAAGTTGATTTGAAAACTTTATTTTGGATGATGTCCCGAATCTAATTCTGGAAGAGATCCCAACATGAGGTAGGATTTCATTTACCCTGATGTATTGTGCAGCAGACCCGCTGATAATAGTGTCAGTGTCAGTGTCAGAAAAATGAAGGAAACCTCACATTTCTGGTACCCCACATGGTTGTCATTTTGAATTCACCCATGATCCTCTGCTCGGAGTGTTATGCAAATAGGCTCAAAATGACCCCAATATGATAAACTACAAAATCACGGTGTGTCAGTCCGGAGATGGATTAGAAAGTTTGGTAGTTCCCCCTCTCTCTTCCCCCCCCCCCCCCTCATGCAACAGAATGTTCCAACACGTGACGGGATTGTACACGAGCAACATTTCCGACAAGACTTTTGTGTAAGAGGTCCTATTGTTCATCTCGCACGTTCAGGGTATATTTCTATATGAGCAATTCAACCAACAGGCGGTGCCCTGAGTCGGATGTCAGACTGTTAAAGTTAAATGTAGCATGCGCTGTAATTGAGAATGTTAGGAGATTATTCTTCTGATCTATATTCGCGATGGTCTACCTACTTTAAACAGCGATTGTGCGATTGGATAGTACCAAGGAATCCCAAAAATCAGTCAAGTAACCGGTCTTGCTGACTTACTGGCGTAAATGAGTTTCTTTTTGCGCACACATTCGCGTTCTCGCGCTGAGGGCATTCAGTATGGATTCAGCATGGTCACGTGGATAGTGCGTATTTGGTATTGACAGGACGTTTACCGTGGGTTCGTCTACCGTGAAGGGGAACTCCTCCACTGAGCATGCGCGCCTTGACGAAATTTCCAGTCCTAACCTACCCTATAGTAGTCTACTTCAGATTCGCGTCAAGACAACAACCTACACGACCCATTGCGATCAAGGATGACCAACCCTAGGCCCAGTTGAGTGGATTTCAAGTTCGTTTTTCCGCATTTTTTTAGGAGATGTACGGTTGATTCTCTTAGTCCTATTTTTTCATCCACTGCCAGTCACTTAATCCAAAGTGATCTCCAGGGTCCGAGGTCCAAAGTCAAAGGTCATACAACCTTCATTAAACCCATATTTCCCCCCACCTTCCCACTCCACAGTAGTATAGCAAACCCCGAAAACCTCCCCTTTTGCCGGGTGAGGTAACTCTTGCATCCGCCAGGGGGGGGGGGGGGCGCTTTGCAGGTTAAAGTATAGGAAGCGGCCATTTACGGCCTTTGTCCTCTGGGCCGCAAGGCCGCTATAGTTCCGGCAACCTTTGATCTCGAAATCTTCCGCGGTGATGCGGTCTGGTGGTGATGCGGTCTGCCTCCGCGGACAGAAAGTAGTCCCATGGGTTGACTTCCAATGTTAATGTATACTGCGAATACCTAAAAAGAGTATGGGAATACACGTTTTGGGACCTAGGTGGGTCCCTAGTGGACCGATTGGGTCGAGTGAGGTATCAATGTGAAGCATATGTTAGGGAGCATCCGATGGGCTGGGTGTGGGGTTGGAATATCGTCATTCTGCGCATGCGCGGTAGACAAAGGGCATGGAAATAGACGTTTTGGGGTCTAGGTGGGGCCCTAGTGGACCGATGGGGTCGAGTGAGGTATCAATGTGAAGCATTCATGAAGGGGCATCTGATGGACCGGGTGTGGGGTTGAAACATCGTCATTCTACGCATGCGCGGTGGACAAAGGGTATGGAAATACACGTTTTGGGGTCTAAGACAGTGACTAATGGTCCGATGGAGTTGAGTGAGGTATCAATGTGAAGAATATGTGAGGGGGAATCCGCCTGGACTAGTGTGTCGACCGTTGTCAACATTCTGCACATGCGCAGACAGGGAATTGTGGGAAAAGTGTATGGAAATAGACGTTTTGGAGTCTAGGTGAGTCCCTAGAGGGCCGATGAGGTCGAGTGAGGTATCGTTGTGAAGGATACGTGAGGAGGCATCCGCCTGGACTAGTGGGTCGGCCGTTGTCAACATTCTTCGCATGCGCAGACAGGGAATTGTGGAAAAAGTGCATTGGAAGGAACGTTTTGGAGTCTAGGTGAGTCCCTAGTGGGCCCATGGGGTCGAGTGAGGTATCGTTGTGAAGGATACGTGAGGGGGCATCCGCCTGGACTAGTGTGTCGGCCATTGTCAACATTCTGCGCATGCGTAGACAAGGAATTGTGGGAAAAGTGTATGGATATAGACATTTTGGAGTCTAGGTGAGTCCCTAGAGGGCTGATGGGGTCGAGTGAGGTATCGTTGTGAAGGATACGTGAGGAGGCATCCGCCTGGACAAGTGGGTAGGCCGTTGTCAACATTCTGCCCATGCGCAGACAGGGAATTGTAGGAAAAGGGTATGGAAATAGACGTTTTGGGATCTTGGTCGGCCACTAGTGGTCCTATGGAGTCGTATGAGGTATCGATGTGAAGCATATGTGAGGGGGCATCCACCTGGACTAGTGCCTCGGCCGTTGTCAACATTCTGCGCATGCACAGACAGGGATTTGTGGGAAAAGTGCATGAAAATAGACGTTTTGCGGTCGAGGTGAGCCCCTATTCGCCCGATGGGGTCGAGTGAGTTATCGTTGTGAAGGATACGTGAGGGGGCATCCGCCTAGACTAGTATGACGTGGAACTGACGTCATTCTGCGCATGCACAGTAGACAAAGTGTATGGAAATAGACGTTTTGGGGTCTAGGTGGATCACTAATGGTCCAATGGAGTTGAGTGAGGTATCAATGTAAAGCAATCGTGAGGGAGCATCCGCCTGGACTGGTGTGTCGTCCGTGTTCGACATTCTGCGCATGCGCAGACAGGGAATTGTGGGAAAAGGGTATTGAAATAGACGTTTTGGGGTCGAGGTGAGCCCCTAGTGGGCCGATGGAGTCCTATGAGGTATCGTTGTGAAGCATTCGTGAAGGAGCATTCGCCTGGAGAAGTGTGTCGTTCGTGTTCAACATTCCGCGCATGCGCAGACAGGGAATTGTGGGAAAAGGGAATGGAAATAGACGGTTTGCGGTTTAGGTGGGCCACTATTGGTCCGTTGTCGTCGAGTGAGGTATCAATGGGAAGCACACGTGAGCGAGCATCCGACTGGGTGGATGTGGGGTAGGAATATCGTCATTCTGCGCATGCGCAGGCAGGCCGTAGTATGGAAATAGACATTTTGGTGCCGATATGGCCCACTGTTGGTCCAAATGGGTTGTGGGAGGTGTCAAAGTGAAGCTTTTGTGGGGTAGAGTCAGAATGTCGTGTTTTTTGATTGCAAGTCGCGTCAATCTGCGCATGCGCAGTTGGGTGTAGTAAGTAAAGTGGCCATTTTGGGGAAATGAAGGAAGGTATTCGGTGTAGAGATGGACCACTATTGCTCCGAATGCGTCGTGTGGGGTGTTATCTTGTAGTTCTCGTGGTGCAAACCATCATTTGAGGAATGTTCACGTCATCTGTGACGTCATCGGTGACGTCATCAGTAGGAGTAGTAGCCAAAGTGGGCATTTTGGGGGTGTGAAGAAAGGTGTTTTGGGGTAGAAATGGACCATCCTTGGTCCGAATGCGTCGTGTGAAGTGGCATCTTATAGCAACGACCGCCAACGCCAAGGTCAACGCTTCAACGCCCTGGTGAATTAGCCCAAAAGCTCTGATTTTTCTAGACACTAATTCATTGGAAATGCAGTGACGCCCGTCAACGGCCGCCTTAACGCCCTAGCATAACGCCCTGACGCCATGATATAGACAGATGACAGAAAAACAACAACAACAACAAGGATGAGAGAACAACAACAACGACAAGTTTTCATATAGTTTATTCTCCCCAATGTTACATCATACCCACGCTGGGGGAGCCGCGTTGGATATGTTTACAATTCGAGAATACTCTTGTCCAATCAGAGACCGCCATTTGGCGCTGTCATCTTCGTTCTTGCCCGTTAGATGTATTCTCGGCTGCTCTTGTCCAATCAGAAGCCGTCCTTAAGAAAGTCTCATCTTCGGCCATGTTCGCTCTCATCCGTTTGTTCTAATAGTCGTCGGACAGGCCTGGATATTGTTCCAGCAGCATGTCCTGGAACAGTTGTTTGCGCATTCTGATCGCATTTTCCAGGGCCTCGGTGGGTGGTAGCCCCATATTCTCTTCCATGTGACGCTTGGTTTTCATGATGGACCTGTGCGTGGGGTCGCCATTCATTTCAAGCGGTAGTTAGGTATACTGTTCATAGGTCGCCATGGCTGTTTTCCTGATGCAGCGGCGCATTTGGGTGTACGCCTGTTGTAAGTTATCCTGTCCTGCGTCCTCGATCGCTGCAGCGTGAGTATTGATAGCTGCTGTCACAATACGATCCCAAAAGGTAGATTCTGCCTCACGGCTTCTCGGAGTCTTCAATCTCATGTATATTTTTCTGGTGTCGCATCATATCGTAATGTCTGGTGAACGTGCGTTCACACTCAGAACAAGTATAAGCCATGTTGACGGTTGAACGTCGACTGTGCGTGTTTTGGAAATACACTTGCTTTCATAGAGAGTGACGCCCGCCAACGCCGACCGTTACGTCTTAACGCCCTATCTGTACGCATTAACGCTCGTCTCAACGCTTTAACACACTTTCTTAACGCTTTAACGTCGTTTAATGATGCGTTCGAACAAATCCTGCTTTTGTGCTATTGCTTTGACATACGCCGCTTTCCAGTTCATGCCCGAGGTATTCAACATCGACGCTGTTTTTGCGATTTCCAGATGAACCGCATCCTTATCCAACAATTTCATATGTGTCACGAGGTCGACATACTGCTGACGTAAAGCCCGTCGTAGTCTGGGTGCCAATCTGTTATGGGCTAAAATTGCGGCTTCTTTTTTCGAACATCCTTTGTGTTGAAACTTGTTTTCTGTGGCCCTCAACGTCTCGCCCATCTCGGCGTCCATACTTTCTTTGAACAAATCCTTCCATAGCCTCGAGTGCACATTATGTTCATTCCTTTGTACGGGTTTGGGTTGGTCCTTCACGGTTGGGTGTTGCTGCTGCTGCTCTGCCAGGACTGGACTCAGCGGATTGTGTAGGGGTATATCACGTTGCGGTGATCCCTCGCCGGGTAACAGGTGGGCCGTCAGCCGACGATCTTCGGGGGCATTGGCTTTTAAACCTACGCACAGGTAGCCGTACGGACGACTTGTCGCCCCTTGAAACGCCTGCATGAAATGGTCGATGTTCTGAGGATAAATTCGACTACCAAACACACGGATTTGTGCTCTGTCCATGGGATTGGAGATCAACACAAAGTATAGGCAGTTCAAGGCAATATCTCTGGACGCCTTCCCTTGAGGAAAGAGATTCTGGGTCAAATAGATGACGGACAGATTCCGATGATGGGATCCTTTAGTAAACAATTCGGCGACGTGTGAATTGTCCTTGTCCGCACTCATCAGATCATCTAGCACTACCACGTTGGTCTGCTCGGGGTCAAAGGAATACGGTTCGGTTATGTGGTGGGGAATCCCTGGGACGAAGCTCAAATTCTGTAACGTTGTTGTTTCGTCCGAAACAGAGATTGCTGACAGTCTGCCTACTGACACGGAGAGCTTGACCTCAGATAGTCAGCCTACATCCCAGGAAAGTGAGGCAGAACCTACCGTTTGGGATCGTATTGTGACAGCAGCTATCAATACTCACGCTGCAGCGATCGAGGACGCAGGTCAGGATAACTTACAACAGCCGTACACCCAAACGCGCCGCTGCATCAGGAAAATAGCCATGGCGATCTATGAACAGCATACCTTACTACCACTTGAAATGAAAGGCGACCCCACGCACAGGTCCATCATGAAGACCACTTGGAAGAGAATATGGGGCTACCACCCACCGAGGCCCTGGAAACTGCGATCAGAATGCGCAAACAACTGTTTCAGGACATGCTGCCCGAACAATATCCAGGCCTGCCCGACGACGATTAGAACAAACGGATGAGAGCGAACATGGCCGAAGATGGGACTTTCTTAAGGACGGCTTCTGATTGGACAAGAGCAGCCGGGAATACATCTAACGGGCATGAACGAATATGACAGCGCCAAATGGCGGTCTCTGATTGGACAAGAGCCTTCTCGAATTGTAAACATACCCAACGCGGCTCCCCCAGCGTGGGTATGATGTAACATTGAGGAGAATAAACTATATGAAAACTTGTTGTTGTTGTTGTTGTTGTTCTCTCATCCTTGTTGTTGTTGTTGTTGTTTTTCTCTCATCTGTCTATAGCATGGCGTCAAGTCGTTATGCTAGGGCGTTAAGGCGGCCGTTGACGGGCGTCGCTGCATTTCCAATGAATTATTGTCTAGAAAAATCAAAGCTTTTGGGCTAATTCATCAGGGCGTTGAAGAGTTGAGCTTGGCGTTGGCGGGCGTTGGTACAAGATGCCAGTTCACACGACGCATTCGGACCAAGGATGGTCCATTTCTACCCCAAAACACCTTCCTTCACACCCCCAAAATGCCCACTTTGGCTACTACTCCTATTGATGACGTCACCGATGACGTCACAGATGAAGTGAACATTCCTCAAATGATGGTCTGCATCAAGAGAACTACAAGATGACACCCAACACGACGCATTCGGAGCAATAGTGGTCCATCTCTACACCAAATACCTTCCTTCACTTCCCCAAAATGGCCACTTTACTTACTACACCCAACTGCGCATGCGCAGATTGACGCGGCTTGCAATAAAAACACGCCATTCTGACTTTACCCCACAAAAGCTTCACTTTGATACCTCCCACAACCCATTTGGACCACTAGCGGGCCATATCGTTCCCAAAATGTCTATTTCCATATTATGGCCTACCTGCGCCTGCGCAGAATGACGATATTCCTACCCCACATCCACCCAGTCGGATGCTCGCTCACGTGTGCTTCACATTGATACCTCACTCGACTCCAACGGACCAATAGTGGCCCACCTAAGCCCCAAACCGTCTATTTCTATTCCCTTTTCCCACAATTCCCTGTCTGTGCATGCGTAGAATGTTGAACACGAACGTCACACTTGTCCAGGCGGATACTCCTTCACGAATGCTTCACAACGATAACTCATAAGACTCCATCGGCCCACTAGGGGCTCACCTCGACCCCAAAACGTCTATTTCCGTACCCTTTTCCCACAATTTCCTGTCTGCGCATGCGCAGAATGTTGACAACGGCCGACACACTAGTCCAGGCGGATGCTCCCTCACGCATCCTTCACAACGATACCTCACTCGACCCCATCGGCCCACTAGCCGCTCACCTAGACTCCAAAACGTTCCTTCCAATGGACTTTTCCCACAATTCCCTGTCTGCGCCTACGTAGAATGTTGACAACGGCCGACCCACTAGTCCAAGCGGTTGTCTCCTCACGTATCCTTCACAACGATACCTCACTCGACCCCATCGGCCCTCTTGGGACTCACCTAGACTCCAAAACGTCTATTTCCATACACTTTTCCCACAATTCCCTGTTTGCGCATGCGCAGAATGTTGACAACGGCCGACACACTAGTCCAGGCGGATGCTCCCTCACGACTGCTCTACATTGATACCTCACTGAACTCCATTGGACCATTAGTGGTCCACTCAGACCCCAAAACGTCTATTTCCATACACTTTGTCTACTGCGCATGCGCAGAATGACGTCAGTTCCACGTCATACTAGCCCAGGCGGATGCCCCCCATGTATCCTTCACAACGATACCTCACTCGACCCCATCGGACGACTAGGGGCCCACCTCGACGGCAAAACGTCTATTTTCCATGCCCTTTTCCCACAATTCCCGGTCTGCGCATGCGCAGAATGTTGACAACGGCCGAGGCACTAGTCCAGGCGGATGCCCCCTCACATATGCTTCACACTGATACCTCATACGACTCCATAGGACCATTAGTGGCCCACCAAGATCCCAAAACCTCTATTTCCGTACCCCTTTTCCCACAGTTCCCTGTCTGCGCATGCGCAGAATGTTGATAACGGCCGACACACTAGACCAGGCGGATGCCCCCTCACGCATCCTTCACAACGATACCTCACTCGACCCCATCGGCCCACTAGGCGCTCACCTAGACTCCAAAACGTTCCTTCCAATGGACTTTTCCCACAATTCCCTGTCTGCGCATACATGTACGTAGAATGTTGACAACGGCCGACCCATTAGTCCAAACGGTTGTCTCCTCACGTATCCTTCACAACGATACCTCACTCGACCCCATCGGCCCTCTAGGGACTCACCTAGACTCCAAAACGTCTATTTCCATACACTTTTCCCACAATTCCCTGTCTGCGCATGCGCAGAATGTTGACAACGGCTGATACACTAGTCCAGGCGGATGTCCCATCACATATGCTTCACATTGATACCTCACTCAACTCCATCGTACCATTAGTGGCTCCCCTAGACCCCAAAACGTCTATTTTCATACACTTTGTACACCGCGCATGCGCAAAATGACGATATTTCAACCCCGCACCCAACCCATCAGATGCCCCTTCACGAATGCTTCACATTGACACCTCACACGACCCCATCGGTCCACTAGGGGCCCACCTAGACCCCAAAACGTCTATCTCCATGCACTTTGTCTACCGCGCATGCACAGAATGACGATATTCCAACCCCACATCCAGCCCATCGAATGCTGCCTCACATATGCTTCACATTGATACCACACTCGACCCAATCGGTCCACTAGGAACCCACCTAGGTCCCAAAACGTCTATCCCCATACTCTTTTTAGGTATTCCCCGTATACATTAACATTGGAAGTCAACCCATGGGACTACTTTCTGCCCGCGGAGGCAGACCGCATCACCACCAGACCGCGGAAGAATTCGAGGTCAAAGGTTGCCGGAACTATAGCGGCCTTGCGGCCCAGAGGACAAAGGCCGTAAATGACCGCTTCCTATACTTTAACCTGCAAAAGCGCCTCCCTGGCGGATGCAAGAGTTACCTCCCCCGGCAAAAGGGGAGGTTTTCGGGTTTTTCTATACTATTCTCCACGAAGGGAAGAGATTTCCCCATCAAATATCATACAACCCTCGTCTCCTCTGCAGCACGATGTGAAGAGATTTCCCAGGTCAATGGTTATACATCCTTCATTAAACCCACATTTCTCTCATCTACCCACCCCACAATGTGAAGAGATTTCCCAGGTCAAATGTCAAAGGTAGTAGAATTTACATCAAACCCACTTTCTCCCTTCACATCTCCCCCGCCGCACGATTTCTCTGGTCAAAGGTCAGGCATCATTTCCACAGCATCCCCCCCCCCCCCACCTCCGCACAATGAGCGGAGATTTGCGCTTCTAACACTATTCCCCGGCAAAAGGGGAGGTTTTCGGGGTTTTCTATACTACTCTCCACGAAGGGAAGAGATTTCCCCATCATATATCATACAACCCTCGTCTTCTCTGCAGCACGATGTGAACACAGGAGCTCGTTACCGTTGTTAATTGGTTAAAATAGGTTGATTATAGGGAGGGTCGAGGTCGGTAATAAAATATTACCGACCTCGACCCCCCCCTATAATCAACCTATTTTAACCAATTAACAACGGTAACGAGCCCCTGTGGATGTGAAGAGATTTCCCAGGTCAATGGTTATACATCCTTCATTAAACCCACATTTCTCTCGTCTACCCACCCCACAATGTGAAGAGATTTCCCAGGTCAAATGCCAAAGGTAATAGAATTCACATCAAACCCACTTTTTCCCTTCACATCTCTCCCGTCGCACGATTTCTCTGGTCAAATGTCAGGTATCATTTCCACAACATCCCCCCCCCCCACTCCATCTCCGCACAATGAGCGGAGATTTGCGCTTCTTACACTATTCTAGAAAAATAAGAAAATAAAACATTACCAGTATCTAACTGGGTATATATGCCTATAGCATATACAGTATAATATAATTAGGCGAGAATTAAGAAGTCACTCCCCCGCTCGACACAGAAATTTTAAAACACATTCACCTCGCTAAGTTTGACAACAAAAATTACAAACAGGAAGTGGAAAATCACAGAATTTGAGTGGATATTTTGTATTGTGCATGTTTCTCATTACCTCCATATAGAGCACAGGTGACTGTTCTAGTTCCTTTGCTGTTGCTTTACAGTTAGCATACATAATCATATTTGATAATTCCATAAATGTACGTTTTTATTCGTTTGTTTTATTCGTGTGTACTCATAAAAAACATGCAATCATTATATTTCTGGTTCACTGAACGGCAAAGGACAGGTTTCGCTAAATATTTCTCATAAATATTATTGTTGAACATTTCTCATAAATACATATACCCCCTTCTCAGTCCCCAACCTATTTTTGTTTTGTTTGTTTTTTTTAATAACAAACCTTGAGGCAATTGTTTTCCTGCATGAACGTGTTCGTGCGTACGAGAGCGGTACCACGTGACTACAAATGCAATGAACTTAACATTTTATTTTCCAGTATACAACCTGAATGACTGAAGTAGACAGACGAACTTGCATATAGACAATATCTTTCAATCTATTCGTTTTCATTATATCTATCTTCGCTCTAATTGTGTTACTTATTTTAAAATATAACACTTGTAAAAGTCGTAACTGGACTAAGAAATGTACTATTCAATATGAATAAAGCATTTTGCTGATTGGCCGCGAAATGAGAGCGGCCCTTAATTTATTGTTTCAAACGAACAATTTGCGCCACATTTCGGTCGGTTCATACCAAAATAAAAAAAATATATATCTTCTGAAAAGGATCCCAACATGATGCAAGATTTCATTTAACCGGGTTTATTGTGCAGCAGATCCGCTAATAATAGTGTCAGCTCCTTTTCACAATGCATAAACTTTCGAACGGAAATTAACCCCATCTGGCATGGGAGAGTTGGAACCTGTCCAGGCTGCGGGTGGGGGCAGGGTCGGCTCCCTTAAATATTTTTCTTACCCCTTGAACTATAGAGGGCTGAACTTTTCCTCAGAGTAAAGCAGAAATTTTGAAGGAAACATCACATTTCTGGTACATGGTTGTCATTTTGAATTTACCCATGATCCTCTGCTGGGGGGGGGGGGGTATGCAAACAGGCGCAAAATGACACCAACATGATAAACTACATCGTCACGGTGTGTCATTCCGGAGATAATAAAGATTGGGGGATGGGGGCATGCATGATTCCCCCGCCCCCACATGCCTGGTACGGTTAACGCTATGTACGATAGCGGGCGGTATCCTGAGTCGGATGTCAGACGGTTAAAGTAAATGAGGAAATCTAAATGTAGCATGCGCTTTAATGGATAAAGTTGGGATTCTAATCTGCTGATCTATATTCGTGATGGTCCACCTACTTTCGACAGCGACTGTGCGATTGGATAGTACCAAGGAATCCGAAAAATCAGCCCAGTAACCGGACTTTCTGACTTACTGTCGTGAATGGGTTTTCTTTTTGCGCACTCATGTGCGTTCTCGCGTCGGGGGCGAGAAAATAACCAGTACACTTTCGGTGTGGTCACGTGATAGTGCATATTTGGTATTGGCAACGTGGGTTCGTTTACCCTGAAAGGAACTCCACGACTATGCATGCACACCATGACGTCATTTCCAATCCAAACCTATCCAGTGGTAGTTTACTCCAGGAGAGCTTCAAGACGAAACTCTATACGACCCATTGCAACCAAGGAAACCCACCTAGACCCAGTTGACTGGATTTCAAGTCCGTTTTTCCGCATTTTCTTTTCATGAGATGTCCGATTGTTTTTGTCATGCCCGATTTTCACATCCACTGCCAGTCACTTGACCCAAAGAGACACCCAAGATCAGAGATTCAAGGTCAAAGGTCATACAACCATCATTAAACCCACATCTTCCCCATCTCCCACGAGAAGTGATTTCCCCAGGTCAAAGGTCATACAACCCACATTAAATCCACATTTCCCTCGTCGCCTATGCTGTATGATGTGAAGAGTTTTCCCTGATCAAAGGTTATACATCCCTCATTAACCCTTTCTGGCCTGGGCGATTTGGGGTGTACCGCAGTGCCCCCCTATATATCTTCGCTCTCACAAAGGCTAGAGGGCTGGAACTTACCACACTATATCTTTTGGTCAAGCTCTACAAGAATATGTAAAAAAAATCCAAGATGGCCGCCATGATGACATTTTCAAATAGAGCATTTTTGGACGATTGTTCGGTCAGGAATTTCGATTTTTTTATTTTTGGTTTTTCCTCGAAAGAAGTGCATGATAAATTAGTGAATAATAATCTGATATGAAATAAAATATATTTTACCCACTTTTCATGCAGAAAAGAAAACAATTGAAGAAGTCTGACGAAAACATCACTTTTCTGCTACCCCACATGGCCGCCATTTTTAATTTACCCATGATCCTCTGTTCGGGGGTCATGCAAATAGGCTCAAAATGACCCTAATATAAAAAGCAAAAAAGTCACGGAGTTTCAGCTCTCAATTTTTTGTCGTTCCGGAGATAGGAGTAAAACACCAACGCAGGGGGGGGGGGGCGGGAAGTCCCCTTCCCCCCAGGCCAGGTAGGGTTAAACCCACATTTCCCGCATCTCCCAACCCCACAATGTGAAGGGATATCCAAGAACAAGGCTCATACAATTCACATCAATCACACCCACTACTTCTCTCCTTATCTCCCCCGCCGCACGACTTCTCAGGACAAAGGTCACGCATCAGTTCCATCACATCATCACATTTTCATCACCGCACGATGAGCAGAGATTTGCACTTCTTACACTACTATAACATTTTCTAGAAAAAAATAACGAAATAAAACACTACCTCTTTATAATTAGGTATATATGCCTATAGATTATACAGTATCAGAAGTCCATACAACTAGAAGTGTCCAAGGATGTATTCAGTATCATCAACGACGCGTTACCCGTAAAAGCGCATCCAGTCAAAAACATTGCCCCCTTGCGGGAACTGGCGAACTGCCAGAGGAGACAAATTTGGAATGTCAGGAACCGACTCAAACAGCCGCGAATGCAACTCCAGCATCATCCTCCCCACAGCGCATGCTTCATTTCACAGGCTCATTAATATCCCTGCCTCCAATAGCGGCAGTAGTAGTAGAGAAACCGCAAATTGGAGCTTATTTTGGGCGGGGCATGCGGAGCTCTCGTCCAATCAGAAGCGAGTATTTCAAATCCGTCACAGAGCTCTCGTCCAATCAGAAGCGAGATTTCAAATCCGTCACAGACCTCTCGTCCAATCAGAAGCCGTCAAATCTTCGGTAATCTCCGGTAATGTTCAGTCATCTCCGGCAATGTCCGACCCTCTCTGGGACAATAGATAGCCTTTATCTGCCCTTCCGAAGCATCATTGGCCTGTACAGGGTCCCCGACAATATCGCCATCTATTTGCCCATGTTAAATGGCAAGTGGGAAACCCTCGGTTTCACCATACAATGAAAGGGTCCTACTGGGAATTGAACCCGGGTCGCTTTATCAAGAGGCAGACACGTTATCCATTAGGCTACGAGTCATATGATACAAACCAAGGTTGAAAATAGCATATATATGTCTACTACCAATGTTAATGTATACGGGGAATACCTAAATAGACGTTTTGTGACCTAGGGGGGTCCCTAGTGGACCGATTGGGTCGAGTGAGGTATCAAAGTGAAGCATTCGTGAAGGGGCATCTGATGGACTGGGTGTGGGGTTGAAATATCGGCATTCTACGCTTGCGCGGTGGCCAAAGGGTATGGAAATAGACGTTTTGGGGTCTAGGGGAGCCCCTAGGGCACCGATTGGGTATCATGTGAGGTATCATTGTGAAGCATGCGTAAGGTAGTATCCGACGGGCTAGATGTGACTTGAAACTGACGTCATTCTACGCATGCGCAGTAGACAAAGGGTATGGATATAGACGTTTTGGGGCCTAGAGGGGTCCCTAGAGGGCCAATTGCATCAAGTGAGGTATCATTGTAAAGCATACGCGAGGGAGCATCCAGCGGAATGGGTGAAACGTGAAAGTGACGTCATTGTGCGCATGCGCAGTAGACAAAGTGTATGGAAATAGGGTTTTTGGGGTCTACATGGGCCACTATTGGGCGGATTGCATCGAGTGAGGTATCATTGTAAAGCATACGTGAGAGAGCATCCAGCAAAATGGCTGAAACGTGCAAGTGACGTCATTCTGCGCCTGCGCAGTAGACAAAGACTATGCAAATAGACGTTTTATGGCCGAGAGGGGCCACTATTCGTCCGATTGGGTCGAGTGAGGTATCATTGTAAAGCATACGTGAGGGAGCATCCGAAGTAAGGGGTGAGACGTGGAACCGACGTCAATCTGCGCATGCGCAGTGGGAAAAGCGTATGGAGATAGATGTTTTGGGGTCTAGGTGGACCACTAGTGGTCCGATGGAGTCGAGTGAGGTATCAATGTAATGCATGCATGGAGGAACATGCGCCTGGACTAGTGTGTTGTTTGTTTTCAACGTTCTGCGCATGCGCAGACAGGGAATTGTGGGAAAATGGTATGGAAATAGACGTTTTGGGGTCTAGGCGGACCACCAGTGGTCCGATTGCATCAAGTGAGGTATCATTGTAAAGCATATACGAGGGAGCATCCGAGGTAAGGGGTGTGACGTGGAAATGACGTCATGCTGCGCATGCGCAGTAGAGAAAGGATATGGACATAGCCGTTTTGGGCCGAGAGGGGCCACTATTGGGCCGATTGGGTCGAGTGAGGTATCATCGTAAAGCATACACGAGGGAGCATCAGATGGTATGGCTGAAACGTAAAACTGACGTCATTCTGCGCATGCGCAGTAGACAAAATGTATGGGCATAGACGTTTTGGGATCTAGGGGAGCCCCTAATGGGCCGATGGAGTTGTAAGAGGTATCAAAGTGAAGCCTATGTGTAAAATTAGGATTTTGTTCGAAAATATAAAAAGCGGAACACGGACTTTACCCCTAAAATAGGGGAAACCACCTATCAACCTTATCCCAATCTTGGAGCTCCAAGAGCTCCGGAGCTCCGAGTTCCAAGAGCTCCGGAGCTCCGAGCTCCAAGAGCTCCGGAGCTCCGAGTTCTCTTGTAGCAACGCCCGCCAACGCCAAGCTCAACGCTTCAACGCCCTGGTGAATGAGCCCAAAAGCTGATTTTTCTAGACACTAATTCATTGGAAACGCAGTGACGTCCGTCAACGTTCGTCGGTACGCCCTAACATAACGCCTTGACGCCATGATGTAGATAGAAGAGAGAACAACAACAACAAGTTTTTTCATGTAGTTATTTTCCCCTCCATCTACGTGTGTAGTCCGTGATAAGTACTATTCTGATTGGTTAGTCCAAAAAGAGAGCAACAACAACAACAACAGCAAAGATTACAGGTCAATCCTTTTATTAGCCCCTCCATCACAGCACATCCACGCTGGGGGAATCGCTATGGGTGTGTTTGCAATTCATTTATGCTATTGTCCGTGTATTTAGAAGTTCACTGTGCTGATCTCAGACTGCTCTTGTCCAATCAGAAGCCGACCCTCAGAATAAGTATAGGTCATGTTAAAGGATGGAACACAAACTGTGGACGTCTTTCGGATTGATGGGGATCAACTGACTGTGGAGTCTGAAGACTCGACTGCAATGCCGGCATTCGTGGCTGGGTGCCTTATGTACCGACCGTTGATGTCGCCGTAAATTATCCTTACGATTAAAGGACTTCCTGCAGATCGAACACGTATACTCACCAACAGCACCTTGAAAAGTAGACTCATGGATGGGGTCAAACATCACGGGTTCCTCAACCCTCAAGCGTGCATGTCCATGGATTACACGTTGGTGAGATCTCAACTGGCTGTGTAGTCTGAAGCGGTGTCCACAATCCCCACATTGATGCCTGGATGTCTCATGGAGACACCGTTCATGGCGGTGTAAACTATACAGGCGTGGTTGAACGAATGTCTGCTGAAAGTGTCAGACCGCTTCCCTTTTATAGCAAGCTAGCTGTTGATCTATTTTTAGAACACTCAGTTTAACTACTCCCAAGTCGAGGACCGAGAGCATATGACCTCTGTGAGGTCACTTCCGCTGCCGTTCACGTGACCGGAACTGACCTTTGACCCCTGCGCGCAATTTACCACTGGGCACACGTACCTGGTGCACCCTGTACCCTATAGCCCGTAGGCACAGTCGTGATATGACTGAAACATAGTTCAAAACGACGTTACACTCTCAAAACTACTGTGTACAAAAAGTACACAAAGTGTGTCAAAAATTATCATGCACAGCGGTGTGCACCTTTTGTACACACTTTTGTGTAAGTCTTGTACACATCGATGTGTACTTTCGGCATAATGTGCTTGGAGAAGTCCACAAAGCAGTGTATAAAGTGTACACACCACGTTGTGTATCATAATTTTCGACACACTTTGTGTACTTTTTGTACACAGTAGTTTTGAGAGAGTAAATCCTACCTGCTCACTCCCCCTGGTAGGTGATCTCTCCTATATGCATTTGTAAACATAATTTGATATTCGATGATTTCCTGATTTGGGCCAAGCTTGTGATCTTTGACCTTGATTTGTTTTGGGATACTTCGTCTCCTCCTAACTTCAACCCTTGAAACGTTGGAAATTTTCAATAATTGCCGATTTTTGACCATAATGACCTTGACTTTTGACCTACTGACCTTAATTTTGGTATGCGACATCTGCGTGACCTCATAGTTATCCTGGTGAAATTTGAGAGGAATTCAATTGGTCAACTTGCTGAAAAGTTAAGTGTCGTAGGGTCACGTCACCAATGAAAGGACGATGAAGTCCACCAATCAGGAAAATATATCAATCACAGTTTATTCAGGATGGAATGTGATGACAGAATACAAGCGTCGAAATTTAACATCTGATGTTGTCCAACGACAATACAGTCTTTTAGGAGGACTGGTGAAAACCAGATAATCAAAGGACAATGGAAAGAAAACCCTGAAATGGACAATAATACAATGGATTGGCAAATGTCCGCAGGTACATGTGTATGTGAGTTACATGTATAGTGTTATTGTACATCAAACAATAAACAATTCAGGAATCAATAATCAGTTAATTAATTCATTACTTAATAGGCAATACCGTAATCAATGAAAAGAAATGTAGTTCAGATTAGACTCTTGGTATACCCTTTAATTGGGATGAGGCAATCAATAATTATTAGATAATAATAATTACCATGATTTATGTAATTGTAAACAATGACGAATAAGAAGCTAAATCGGATTGATAGCACCAGACTTAATGATGGTTCTAAATCACTAAAGCATACCTGAGTACCAACACTGCTATACATGGAAGCTTGGGTCCTACAATACATGTGCCAAGGTTGAAGGCACATCCACACTCTGCGACATCAGAGCTGGGAATAAACAAAGGGGAACTAACCCATGTGACTTAGAAATCTAACGCGTAACAATAAATCGATCTCAGCGCTTAGTTTCATAGGAATTTACAACAATTGAACAGATTTACATAACATAATTTGTTTCTGATCAAGCAACCGATATATATGAATAATAAAATGTGTGACATTTACTGATGTGCACAATTACAAATAGCTCATAGGAAATAATCGATTAAATCGAAGATCAGCATAATAATATTCATATTCAGTATTATTATTCACTTATTCAATTACTGAAATTAATAGCATGATCAGTTCACAACTTATGTGTGCCACGAGAGCTAATTCTAGACCGGATGTACTGAATGTAGACCATGGATGCATTTGGCGGGAAACTATAGAATAGAGGTCACACGAAGTTCAGATTTCGTCAGCTTACAGATACAAATACATGAATTATGAAGAAAATCAGCATTCTACATACCTTAACGAGCTCACCACTAATTCGTCAAAACTGACTCAAATCAGCAAAAGACCAAAACATCACAAAATGGTCCAGGCACGAACTAACAAGCTCAAACGGAGAAACCGTGTACCACAAGCTTCCTAAACACAGTGAACCTTGATTTTCTCTTGCGCTCCCATATCCCCGCCTAATCACCTATGCATGTAGGTCGGATTACAAAATATAGTTCCGACTTAATTTGTCTATATCGGATCACACATCTATTAGATTACAAAGGAAAATTACTAGCACATAGGCATATCATCTGATTACATGAATAAACATCTCATCTCATGAAAATGTGTACTCAGAACAAAAATAACAATTTCACTGGGGCACGGGAGAAACATGTGCATAGAGCAACACCGAGATCTAGCACCGGTGCAGGGGAGACAACTCCTACCATACAATGCCCTAAAATACTATACCAAATATTTGGTCCCCGACATATTTCCCTGCTTTTAAGCCAGCCGACCTCGGTGGCTTTAAATAATCAAGCCAATATAGTAAACTTGAGGTTATTTGCCTTAAATCCTACCATAATCAAATCAGGTTAATGTAGACTGGGGTAACTTGTAGGGGTTGGGGTGAACACCTAGATTTGCTCGCGATGACCTACGTGGAGCAAAGGGTTGATCCGCACGGTCCTCACAATCATCACGTTCATAAAGCAAATGCAAAGAGAAATCATCGCCAGAAATTTCAGACTCTTCATCAGAGGGCTCCTCTACAGCAAGCCACTCCATGTCAATAGGAGCAACTACATCACTTCGCGGATCCCTAACGAGCTTCCTGCGAATAACCCACTTAGATTCTCCTCCCGAGGAGGGTCTGACAAGATAAAGATCCCGTTCCACATTAAACTTGATCACCACAAATGAATCCTGATGAAAATGATTCTGTAGCTTATGCCTACCCTTGAACCCACACTTTTGCAACAAGACCCGATCACCAATGTTCAGAGAATCTTCCTTCGCTCTCTTATCATGGCGCCTTTTGTCTCGAGCACCTGAAGAGATAATTCCTGCCTTGGCTGCGGCCCACGCACGCCGAATGAAATCAGCTTGAGAACTAACGAAGTCTGTGTCCCAACTTCCTTGAGACCTACTTAGCAACTGATCAACTGGAATCAGAGGTTCTCTGCCAAACATTAGAGCAAATGGCGACACACCCGTGACTCGATGAGGGGTTGAGTTATAGATATACACAAGATGAGGCAGCATTTCTGGCCACGATCTGCGATCCTTTTCGTCAAGAGATTTTATCAAGCCGCACAATGTCTTGTTGAATCTCTCGGTTTGGCCGTTGCCTTGTGGATGGTAAGCGGTCGTGTGAGATTTCCAGACACCGTATAGCTTACACAGCTCAGCAACAATATCGCCCTCGAAATTTCGGCCCTGGTCCGAATGTAATTGTTGCGGGATTCCATATCGAACAAACCAGTTGTCTCTCAGCATGGCAGCCACAACCACTGCAGTTTGATTTCTACAGGGCACCGCCTGCGCAAATTTCGAAAATGCATCAGTGATTATAAGAACGTCTTCAAACCCACCTTTCCCACGGTCCACCTTGAGAAAGTCCATCGCAACGAGTTCAAGTGGACGAAAGGCTAACAAATGGCGTAAAGGTGGTCTCACCTTAGGCGACGGAGCCTTGGACACCGTGCAATGAAAACACTGCTTAATGTATCTCTTGACTTGAGTAGACATACCGGGCCAAAAACAGCGAGCTTTCAGCAAAGAGATAGTCCTTTCACGTCCCTGGTGTCCCCACTCATCGTGTAACTTCTGGATCATCAATAACTGTAACTTCTCTGGCACCAATAGTTGCTTGATCTTGCCATGAACATCATCTTCCACCTCCCTGTACAGCACCCCATGGAGCATGATCAGTCTTGACCATTCCTTGGTCCACCCACGAAGTCCTGGAACATCAGGGTAAGGTTCTTCTTGACCTGGCTGCCAACCAATAAGCCACAGTTCCCACACCAGTTTCAGCAAAACATCCTCCTGTTGTAACTTAGCAAGCTCCTCATGAGTATACGACGGAAGAACGGCAGGCAGAGTTTCGATCCGAACGTCACCATCGGTTACCATCTCTCCCTGAGGCATCAGCTCTCTGACGTCACTAGGAACACACACGGTCTCTACTATGCTCTGGACGGTGGCTTCAACTTCAGCACTGTCCATGCTCATCGGATATCTGCTCAAGGCATCGGCACACTTGTTGGAGCGGCCAGTACGATACCTAATCTCTAAACTGAATGGGGCTAGTTGGGCTACCCAACGCTGCTCACATGCTCCTAATTTGGCTGTCCCCAAATGTGCTAGCGGGTTGTGATCCGTGTAGACAATACAATGGGACCCCATCAAATACTCCCTAAATTTATCCGTCACAGCCCATTTTAGGGCCAACAGCTCCACTTTGAAACTCGAGTATGTTGATCCATTGGCTTCCGCACCCCGTAACCCTCTACTAGCATAAGCTATAGGGTGCAGATTCCCGCTGTCATCATACTGACTGAGACAGGCACCTAATCCCCGAAACGAAGCATCTACTTCCAGCACGAATCCACGGTCGAAACTTGGGTAAGCCAAGACTGGTGCTGTGGTCAGCTTGTGCTTTAAGGTGACCATAGCCTGCTCTGCTTCCTCGGACCATTCCCAAACACTGGAGGGACGTTTCCCTGCTTTTGCAGGTGTACTATGCTCAGCAACTAGCTTGTGGAGAGGAGCCACAATGCTAGAAAAGCCAGGGACAAACCTTCTGTAATATGAAGCGAGCCCTAGAAAGGATCGCAACTCACTCCCATTCTTTGGGGTGGGCCAATTCTGGATGCGCTCCACTTTCCCTGGATCCACAGAAATTCCTGCAGCACTGATGACACGCCCCAAATACAGCAGAATTGCCTGAAACAACTTGCATTTCCATCCATTCAACTTTAAACCACGCTTGATCAGCCTTTCCAACACCTTCTCCAACCTATCCAAATGTTCAGGAAAGGAGGTGGCAAACACCAGAATGTCATCCAGGTAGAGGATAATCTCACGCAGGTTCATGTCACCGAAAATGTGTTCCATAATTCTCTGAAACGTGCTAGGGCTGTTAGTTAGACCCTGTGGCATCCTGAGAAATTCGAACAAGCCCCATGGAACACGGAAGGCAGTCTTGGGTACAGATGCAGGGTCCATGAGCACCTGAAAGTAACCATGCATTAGGTCCAGAGAAGAAAACACAGTAGATCCCGTCAAAGCCTCTAGCGTTTCCTCGATACGAGGCAGTGGGAATGCATCTCGAATGGTCTTAGCATTTAGACGTCGATAGTCTAAGCATATACGGAGAGACCCATCACGTTTCCGAACGAGTACGATGCTGCTGGCATAGGGGCTGGATGACCTCTGAATAATCCCAGTGTCCAAGAGTCGCTGTAATTCCTTCCTAACCTCTTCCATCACATTTGGTGATATTCTTCGGAATGGCAGACTAATAGGCTGGTCGTCAACAAGATTGATCTTATGGGGGATCAAACCACATCATCCGAGATCACCAGGGCCCTTCGAGAAGGCTGCATCCTGGCGTTGGACCATTCTCGCGGCCAATACTGCATCATCTGGAGGTAACCTTGCCATGGTCACTCCAGGAGGCAACAAATATGACGAGCCATCCGGGAATAGGAACTGCTCCTGCTCACCGTCTCCGAGAGGCTCCACTTCCGCATCATCCTTAGGCTCGAGAGAACCAACTGACTGACCACTCTCCACAAACATGTCACTAATGAACACTTCAAGACCCGAGGTATCAGGTGTCACTACAACTCGAGGTGCAACATTGCCTTCAACTACTTCAGCGACCTTGGTAAAAGGCGGAATCTCAACAGGTTCTCTACCCAAATTTCCAATGAGAACTTCACAATGATGACCATCCACCACCTGATACCCATCGTACACAACACAACGGGAGGTATCCTTGTTATCACCTGGACCTAATCGCCGATGGCTCTTCAGTCCATACGCCGAAAACTTGCTACCCTCCAAGGATACAGACTTACCTCTTAATTGCTCCACAGAACCAAGTGAGCAACTAATGGGTTTGACCTCACTTGCCCCAATCACTACCGAGTGACGACCTATGTATACACCTTGATTGTGTATTTCACCTGAACTCTGACTGACAGCACTATCCTGAGGATTTTCCCTAGCTAACTTCAAACACTTAAATGCCATGGACCAATCATCCTTGTTTGGTCCTCTCGGCTCTGCAGACAGTTCCATAAGCAGCTTTAGGATGTTGCATCCTAAAATAACGGGGAATCGCTTCCTCCTATCACCCTCACCTGTAGAGGCATCACAAAAGGTTGAATCATTGCGTATCAAAAACCCTGCATCAGAATACATCTGACCAAAGACAGTGATGCTCACCTGAAGAAACCCTTCAACAGGAACTTCCAAATCATTTGCACCAAGTATACGCACATAAT
>JAVTVY010053739.1:0-26681 GCA_036873755.1 Hanleya hanleyi
AGTACTTTCCAATTTTTCCTTCGTCTACTACTCGCCGATTTTTTTGATTTTTTTTTATTATTATTTATTTATTTATTTATTTATTTCCTCGAGAGCTTTAAAATAAGACCTCACTCTACCCCATCGGGCCACTAGTGCTCCAACATGTCCACCCCGTATGGATTGATACATACTAATATCCCAGTATATGAGTGTATATGGGTCTATAGGGATCTTTATACAAGCCTACGCGGTACTTTCAAATTTTTTTCCATCGTATTCTACATGATCAACCTCATAGCTCATAGTAAAAGCCATAAAAAAAACGATCACCCCTATACCCATACAGGCCAAATATAGCGGACATGATCTTCGCCTGGGAATTGGTCTAGTCCGAGTTGTCTCCCTTGCACCAAAGCGTATAGATGGCGCTGTGGTTTGAACGACGTTATTATCCGGGCAAATTTTGGTCTTGAGCAACCATTTTGTTAGCGTTTTGTTAGCGTCCTGCATACGGAGGACGATTTCACTGATCATTGTGTTGTTTTCTGAGCTGGGGAACATTCTCTGTCGCAGTTTATAACGGAACTTTGTTCCTTTCTGTGTCCGCTGAGATGAATATTGTGATCTGCATCATGCATCGCCTGCATGTCACACGAAGACTGTAATCGAGGGAGTGTGCTGTGTTCGAGCGAACGCATCAATTTGTGTGATATCAGACAGGAAACGTGAAAATTCATATTCTTTCACAGATTTCGAAGTGTATACCGTTCTGGTGAGATGAACGCAGCCTTTATGATCAGCGATAACTTTGTTGGCTTTACATCGCATCGGCGGGAACAGATGCCGCTTTATTGAAAAATAACACCTCTTAGGCAGCAATCTGGCTAGCAAGGTAAGCCTTAACACTTATATTTTCATTGGATGCAAGGTTGTCTTGAGAAATATATCTCTAAATATGATTAATTATCGATTGTCTATCACGACAAACTAACACTCGGCTGAACAAATATGACCAATAATTTTTCCGTAAATATGAAACGTACAAACTTCTTACGTCAGGACAATGTTCTCCTATTTCCTACAGGAATTTTCCGTAGAAAATTTATAAATGGGTTAAACTTACAAAAAATGTCCGTAGGGGGGGTCTTGAAATGTCTTGCCAAAACAATGTCAAAATTACCGGCAGACGATAAAACACCAAAAATAAACAAAGCGGGCTGTGTTAGTGAGGCTTCAGAATGTGGGTGTTTGTTTACATTCTGCAAATCGAACTAATTTTAAAATTAACCATAATATGTACTGAGTAGGTAATAATTTAAATTTTCGCCACACTACCATCTATTTATCCATGTTAAAACACCAGGTACATTGGAAATAAAATTGATTTTCTTGGCTAAAAAAATTACGTGTAGACTGGGTTACAGTCTTATCATAGTTCCCTGAAAAATTATAAGGGATTTATCGCACAGACTGACCCGGTGAGTGGGGTGGGTTCAAAATGGCGGCCCCTTATTTTACACACACAACACCCTAAGCCGCCATTTTAAACCCACCCCACTCACCCAGGTCAATCAGTGCACCGGAGTGAGTGGGGTGGGTTCAAAATGGCGGACTTTCAGCGTCGGAGAGAAAATAAGGGGCCGCCATTTTGAACCCACCCCACTCACCCAGGTCAATCAGTGCAACGAACAAATTATCGACATGAGGGGAGCGATGGAAGCAATGGAGACGACGATGACTGGAATGGAAGAGGAGATTGCCAGACAAAACATACTACGACTTAGTGAAGAAAAAAACAAAACAATGTAGTATCTGCACGGACCAGGAAAGCTTATACGCGGTACTACCCTGTGGACATCTATGTGTGTGCAAGGATTGCTGGGTCCAACTGACGTGTGAAGGAGCCATGTGCCGATGCATTGACGCCGGCGAGTTGCATCTCAAGATAAAGTGCCCCATATATAGAAAACATGTGGGGGCGTGAAGAGAATATACCGCGCCTAAGTGTCTCGTGTGACACTATCAACGGCCCTTTTCAGGGCCAACCCATCTTTCCGGAAGTGGAAACTTCTTTTCTTAAGCACACCCAAATAACAACAGCTCCCAGCATCCTTTTTCCCCAAAAAATTTTTTTTTCAAAAAAAAAAATCCTCGTACACAAGATCAACAAAATTTTATTTTTGAGGTAGCGGGTCGAGTGAGGTATCATATTGAAGCTGACGTGAAATGCTTCACATTGATACCTCACTCGACCCCATTGGACCACTAGGGGCTCCCCTAGCTCCAAAAAGGTTATTGGTGGTGGGTAGTGGTGATGGCGTAAAAAATTTTTTTGGAAGTAGTGGGTCGAGTGAGGTATCAAATTGAAGCTGCCGTGAAATGCTTCACATTGATACCTCACTCGACCCCATTGAACCATTAGGGCTCCCCTAGCTGCAAAAATAAGAAACGCCATCACCACTACCCACCACCAATAACCTTTTTGGAGTTAGAGGCGTCCCTAATGGACCAATCGGGTCGAGTGAGGTATCAAATTGAAGGTGACGTGAAGCAGCATCTGATAGACTGGGTGTGGGCTTGAATTAGGGTGATTCTACGCATGCGCGAAGATTATATCAAAAATATCAATATTCAAAATAGCCTTTTTGGAGTTAGAGGTGTCCCTAATGGTCCAATCGGGTCGAGTGAGGTATCAAATTGAAGGTGACGTGAAGGCGCATCTGATAGACTGGGTGTGGGCTTGAATTAGGGTAATTCTAAGCATGCGTGAAGGCCGAAGGCTATGAAACTAGCCTTTTGGAGCTAGAAGAGCCCCTAGTGGTCCGATGGAGCCGAGTGAGGTATCAATGTGAAGGTAAGATGAAGGGACATCTGATGGACTGGTGTGGGTTGAACTATCAGCATTCTGCGCATGCGCAAGAATGGAAATAGACGTTTTGGAGCTATTTGACTATTAAAAAAGGAAAAAAAGAATGAAACCAGTCAGTACATGCATCCCATAGTCCCAGGTCACGCCCGATTCACGCAGACCGGAAGTGACGTCATACACCTGCGCACAACCGTGATGGAAAAAAATGGATATGACCTTGAACTGATCACGTGACCTCCCCGTGATGACAAATACCCAGAACCAAGTCAGTACATGCATCCCATAGTCCCAGGTCACGCCCGATTCACGCAGACCGGAAGTGACGTCATACACCTGCGCACAACCGTGATGGAAAAACCCCAGAACCAAGTCAGTACATGCATTCCATACAAGCGGATAGGCAAGCAGGCAGGCAGGCAGGGAGGCAGGCAGGCAGGTCAGGTAAGTCCAATTGAAATACACCCCTTTCCCTAAAAATCGACTGCTTTTATACGTTTTCCGGTAAGTGGGGTGGGTTCAAAATGGCGGCCCCTTATTTTACACACACAACACCCTAAGCCGCCATTTTAAACCCACCCCACTCACATCCCAGGTCAATGAGTGCACGGGTGAGTGGGGTGGGTTCAAAATGGCGGACTTTCAGTGGTCAGGGAAAAATAGAGTGCCGCCATTTTGAACCCACCCCACTCACATCTCACTCACTGACCCCGGTGAGTGGGGTGGGTTCAAAATGGCGGCCCCTTATTTTACACACACAACACCCTAAGCCGCCATTTTAAACCCACCCCACTCACATCCAGGTCAATCAGTGCACAGGGTGAGTGGGGTGGTTTCAAAATGGCGGACTTTCAGCGTCGCAGAGAAAATAAGGGGCCGCCATTTTGAACCCACCCCACTCACATTAGGCCACGCCCTTCACTCACGCATGCGCACAGCCACACTTCTGACGTCACACCCAGTTCTGCGCATGCGCAGTGAGGCGCTACTGCGCTGATTTACTCCTTGTATACTACTATAGTTCATCTACTTTTGTATTGCTGAATATTTCACTGTACTTCTTGATGAGGCATACCAGTAATTAAATGTCGAAGTATAAAAGACCAAGATAAACATGATTTACCTTGCACTCATATTGATCTGACACACAGACTGCATCAGCTCATCACAATTGTCGTCCACCAATCCATCTTCATTGTAACGTACACATGCGCCGTTTGTGGGAAATTCCTGTTTCCATGATCTGCATTGATACACCGGATGAAACTAAAGTTAATTTCAGATCACCCAGTAACTTTGTATCCAATACCTGTTGTACTCGTTTTTGGCAACCTTCTTTCATCGTCTACACCATCATTACTACTACTTTATCATGCAAGGCGTTCAACTCCATCATGTCCTGATCTCTCCTCTTCCCTAGATATACGCATAGGGAGAAATGAGGCAGAACTACCCAATGAGTGACACCAGCAGGGACCCGACAGTAGCTTTTCAGTGAGATATTTCCGTTGCTAAATTTGCGTTAATGCGGAAAGAGCCGTTTGAAAGGTACTTTTCTTTACATGAGATGCGGCCTTTGAATTATAGTTGGTAAATCGGAACAGATATATAGATCTCTGACATTTCGTTTTCTGAAACAATTGCCAAAACAGGAAATGCTCAGACTATTATGTCCGACCATTAACCAAATAATCAATCTTACTTATAGCTAGAAATATTCAATTTTGTACATATTCAAACATGGGTTTAGAAAAATGTCTTGTAACCATTTACTAACTCGGAGATGTAAATTGAAGCGATATGCAAGATGTAATTAATTGCAGAGAGTTTATGATTCAATGTTTTCTCACGTGACTGATGTATCCAAAGGACTGGAGTCTAAATACACAAACTCCCCCGTCAGTTCACCTCGTCTGAGTCCGATCCACATGTCTGTCAGACCTTCATCCGTATATTCCCCCAGAAACCAATCCTGTGTAAATACACTGACAACCTTAAGTTTGTTGAAGACATAATCCGCCCAAAATGTGGCGATTAAACTGAGTTTCTAGTTAACACAATTCCAGAATGCGTCACGATAAGACCAATCTGATTAAAACTCAGACATAATAACCGCTACTCTATCGGACATGTCGTTAATTAAGATCTGGGACAGTCTGTATCTGAGACTGACATGTTAGACTGACGGCGAATCACAGTCCAAACTCAACGGGCGAATAGGTGCCTATCCGATTATTTCTGTAGTGAACGAGGCGCAGAAAAATCCAACCCAGGCGGCTGACAAATTTCTTGCTCTCCATGAGCAATCACCGAAGATAACAATTCGCCCGTTGAATTTGGACTGTGATTGGTCTCCAGGCTGACATGCGCGACAGATTTAAGATACAGACTGTCCCAGATCTTAATTAGCGACATGTCCGATAGAGGAGCAGTTATTAAGTCTGAGTTTTAATCAGATTGCGATACGACAATCTTGTTTTTTAAACACCTGTTCTCCTTAGGTTTACTGTGCGTTTCGGTGGTTAACGACGAAAAGGCATTAATTTAACAAAAACAACAGCCACAGCTCCATTAAGCTGATCGAATACATAAATACGAACGCCAATCTACCGATCACTGGTCTGATCCAGGATCACAGACGCAAGCCAAAATTTGGACAGGTTTTAACTATTCGTGATTTTTCGCAAAATGCAACAGATATACTCGAGGCAAATGTTGTCGTTATCGTTGTGAATGACCCCAAATCGTGTAGAGCCTCATCCTTGCAAGCGGTTGGTTCGAGGATCGACACTGGGTTGGGTCATACCTAAAACTTAAAACAATGGAACTTCTTTCTTCCTCGCATGTCGCTTAGTATGAAGGAATAGATGAAGTACTGGTTGACCCGGTGTCAGCATAATTTGGCAGGATGAAGTATAATTTCTGCCTATAACATGGTGTTTCGGTGTGGCAGTGCCATAAAAAGGCGACATTGTGACCACTCTGTCGCTTGTAGTAGGAACACCGTCGTCATAACTTGTTGAGAGCGACATTAAATCCTATTCACACAATTCGACCACAACCAAGTGGTGTATTTGTACAATATCAACTTTGTTTGAATTGAAAAACACGGGATTAAAATATGTGATAGAGCGTATAGATATGAGATATCACATGTTGGCCCTCAGTCGCCTCTCTCGAAAACTTGCTTTGATATTAAACTTGATGTACCGTTACATGCGCGACTTGCCTAAGCGTGTCTATCCTTGATTTGCTTTGAGTAAAACAGTTGAGTGCAAATGAATATGGAATATACGGAAGCGTATTAGTGCCAGTGTGAAAAAAAAAATTCCGAGATTTATCTCCTAATTAGGACATAATATTTCCTAATTAGAAGAAAATTATCTCCTAATTAGGACTTATTATCTCCTAATTAGGACTTATTATCTCCTAATTAGGTGATAATTATCTCCTAATTAGGACATATGATCTCCTAATTAGGACTTAATATCTCCTAATTAGGACTTAATATCTCCTAATTAGGACTTATTATCTCCTAATTAGGTGATAATTATCTCCTAATTAGGACTTATCATCTCCTAATTAGGACTTAATATATCCTAATTAGGAGAAAATTATCTCCTCAT
This sequence comes from Hanleya hanleyi, assembly GCA_036873755.1. Taxonomy (NCBI): domain Eukaryota; kingdom Metazoa; phylum Mollusca; class Polyplacophora; order Lepidopleurida; family Hanleyidae; genus Hanleya; species Hanleya hanleyi. Next base: position 6,475 of record JAVTVY010053739.1, read on the forward strand.
TAGGAGATAATTGTGATCGGTTGTTGCCCCATTTATCAGCTATATCGTGAGTAGTATGCAAAGCACCGTTACCCTCAAGTTGACCTTTGACCAAACCACTTTTAGTCGGGAGGGGTGCAAGGTTGTTATGCAAAGAATGGTTTACCCCAATGGAAAGGTCAAGGCCGCTATAGTTCCGGCAAAGGCCACTTCCGGTCACGTGACCACAAGTGACGTCTGAGGATGTATTCCTCCGGGGTGATGCGGTCATGTCCGACGGTGATGCGGTCTTGTCCGTGGAGAAGCCTCCGCGCACAGAAAGTAGTCCCTTGTCAACGAGATTTCAATACGCTGGTGGTCGATTCCCTTGCGTCATAATACCATGATACAGATGAGAAAACAACAAGGATGACAGGTCAATCATTTTATTTTCCCCTCCAGTACATCATACCCATCCTGGATGAGCCGCGTTGGGTATGTTTACACTTCAAGTAGGCTCTTGTCCAATCAGAAGCCTTCCTTTGAGAAAGTTCAATCTTCTTTCGGTGTGACCTAAGCATTGCCGGGCAGGCCAGAATACCGTTCAGGCAGCATGTCCTGAAACAGTTGTTTGCGCATTCTGATCGCATTTTCCAGAGCCTCGGTGGGTGGTAACCCCGTATACTCTTCCAAATGACGCTTGGTCTTCATGATGGACCTGTGAGTGGGGTCGCCATTCAGCTCGAGGGTGGGGCAGTCGGGAGCTCGAAGCCCGCGCATTCATTCACTCGTTCACTCACTCACTAGCGTTAGAGCGTCACTGCCTTAAGACGAGCGTTGGGCATGTTTCACTCCCGGAGCTCCGGAGTCTGAGCTTGGAGCTCTTGGAGCTCGGAAGTGACGTCATCGTCGCATGCGCACACACACCTGTGGTGCACCTTTTATCCTATAGCCCATAGATAATTATCTCCTAATTAGGAGATAATAAGTCCTAATTAGGAGATATTAAGTCCTAATTAGGAGATCATTATCACCTAATTAGGAGATAATACGTCCTAATTAGGAGATAATAAGTCCTAATTAGGAAATAATTATCACCTAATTAGGAGATAATTATCTGCTAATTAGGAGATAATAAGTCCTAATTAGGAGATAATAAGTCCTAATTAGGAGATAAATCTCGGAAATCTTTTTTTTCACACTGGCACTAATATGCTTCCGTAGGAATATGGATATGGACCATGGATCTGATATTTACCACTTGAGCAGTATTTTCAAACTTAATAAGATGAGAACCATTCCTGATCGTATCACAGTGATCCTGTGCTGTCTTCCAGGGCATTGGAGTGGTCACCAGTTTATAACAATTGTCGTCCTCGGGCTCAGACTTGATCCATCCATCGGGACAAGGAGCTAAACAGGATTTAACAGAACAAAACTGTGATGAGATTTTGCTTTCCCAACAGAGGAATGTTCATCCACATCAACACAGAGAACATATCTGATATAATATTAATATATACCTGTATTAGTCACACTTTTAATTATCAAAGTAATTTCATTAATTATCTCCCTTCGTTGAAGTTTAGGCCCAAATGTGAGACAAAGGAGGTGTCCAGTTTGACCGAATTTTTTTCCTCAGTGTGTTGCGTTTTTAAACTGAAAAAAAGTGGTCGTGTTTACTTGAGAAGTTATCAGTTTGAGAGACAAAATGCTGAATTTTCGTGTTCTGTATTTTCACAAAGAAAAGATAAGTCAACATAATATTACGAGTGTTATAAAATGGGCATTTGTTTGTTTTTGGAAGTTTTGGTGATATTCTTGGAGGGAATTCCCTTTATATGTACAATATGACACCTTTAACCAACACGAGTCAATGATATCTAAATTCGGTAGGGTTGACCATATATCATATTGAAACGTCGCTTTGGTTAAAGGTGTCATATTTTAATTTTATAGAAATATGTCAAAATGCTTCAGTGTAATGGTTAAATGTGTCATATTTTCATAACATAGAAATATGTCAAGATGCTTTAGTGTGATATCAAGGCTGGCCTGTTAGGCCAAATTCCTGGTTCACAGCAGTTCTTCAATGTGTAAATACTTCATTACAATTTTTATATGACTATATACTGATACCCATTTCTTCATTGCCGCTAATTACAGCATTGCAACTAAAACATTATCTCTTTTTATTCAAGAAATGACCATGAACAGGAGGTGACGCTTTGCTTTCCAAAGCGATTATGCTTGTGCCAATATATTTTACTTTGTGGTTATTTCCTTATCTATTGTTTTTCCTTATCTATTCTAAAATAGAAAAAGAGAAACTCACCGCAATCGAATGCCATGTTTTTCAGCTTGTTGAATGCCAGTTCCAAATGGCTGAAATCATTGACTCTGAAGGAATCACTAGCATATCTCTGAAGTTCTTCGTCCGTTACCACGTTTCCAATGGCCACTGCAAATATGATGACGTTGTCCGCCTTTAGTTGTTCCGCACGATTCTCAGCTTCGGTGATGTTCGACGAAGGTCGATCAGTTACCAAGATGGCGAGTTTCTCTGTTCTTGAGCGTGCGCCGTAGTGTTCTGAAAACACCTTTTCTCGAAGAATATTCATCCCGCGATGTGTTTGATTGCCAATCGCTCTCAGATATGGGAAGATGTCGAGTAGACGGTCCTGTGACGTAGTAGTCGTCCAATCATCAAAGGAAAATCTAAGAAGCGCCTCGCACCTGTACGTCACAAGCGACATAAGGGTACGGCCGTTGTTAGAAATGAAGTCGGAAATTTCCTTGCCAAACATTTGTATTTGAACCAGGTCGGCATCAGAAGCCCCCTCGCTAATATCCAATACAAAGGCAATATCTCCTCCTAGATAGCAGACTGAAAGAGAAATACAGTACTTTCAATACATATCCCATCATTGATATCAGACATGTCAGAATGGAAATTTTGTACGCTGGTATCACGAAAGTTTTGAGAGAATGCAAGGCATCTCGAACAGTTTAAGTTGACTGACTGAAAGTGTTGAGAATCAGATGGTAATTATGATGTATAGGGTACGCCTTATTTAATAAACAGTGAACATAATATAATTACAAGCGTCTAGTCCGTCATTCATAATCCAGCCGTCGTCCATTAGAGAACGAAGAAGTGTCGGGATATTCAGTCATTGGATGAACTGTCCGTCATTCAGGGTGATTTTTTTTCACTATATAAAGCATCTCGATATATATTATTATTGATCAAGGAATTAATAAAATATACCTTCATGACTGTCGTAGACTTGGAGCAAAAGTATCAACAAAATCTTCAGGGCGACGACCATCTGGGGAAAAACAAATGGATTTAGCACGATATGACTGAAATCTTGTTGAAAGCGACGTTAAGTCATACTCACTCACTCACTCACTCACTCACTCACTCACTCACTCACACATACTTAAGACTGAGATTGAGACAACTATATACATACTAGGGAGAGGGGAGTCTCGTGTGTTGGGGGTGAAGGAGGTGGGGGGGGGGGATCCTTTAAGATTCCCACATGACAATTAAATGTATAAGACCCAAATCCTATGGAAAAACCAATAGAATAGACAGAAACACCCCACAGGATCCATATGAGGAAAATCCTATAGAATTGCCATTGAGAAATTGATGCAAAGAAACAAGGATTTAGGCCAACATCTCAGTTCACATCTCAGGTAGGTAGTTGGCTGTCTTGGCTAAAAGGTGCTGACAAAAGTGCTCTTCTGACAAAAGTTTCCATCCAGACAGCTACCGTGATCTATCTGTCCCCCTCAATTGTCCCGGTCACTTTAAATGTAGATTAAACTAAGTGTTCTTCAGCTGTGGTGCAACCCCATAACCCAGTGACATTATCAGATATCAACCCCCATAACCCAGTGACATTATCAGATATCAACCCCCATAACCCAGTGACATTATCAGATATCAACCCCCATAACTCAGTGACATTATCAGATATCAACCCTCATAACCCAGTGACATTATCAGATATCAACCCCCATAACCCAGTGACATTATCAGATATCAATCACACCATGACTGCTGTAAGCTAATAGTAATAGAGTAAGTTTTTGTTCAGATAGTTTGATTTTTAAATAGAATTAAAATTCTGACAACGTCATTTTGTCAACAGTAAAATCTCGTGTAGCTCGCCGAAATGTTCTATTACTTCGAACATCTTTTGTTTTAAGTGATCGTAAACCCTCAAGTAAAGTTTTCATCAAATGAAAGACCATTGCAAACAGTGTGGGAAAATACTTATTGTAATTATTTCAAACTGTGTATGCAGTTTCCAATGCTTGCTTCAGGCTTAAGGTGTGTATACTTTGAGTTTCAACACAGACTCACTGTTCCAATGTGCATGTTTCACCAAAATCTGGAAAATTAAATGCAAGATTCAAGTTGGCTTGACTCTTATGAATTACCATCTCCCAGATTTTGGTGAAACATGCACATTGGAACAGTGAGTCTGTGTTGAAACTCAAAGTATACACACCTTAAGCTTGAAGCAAGCATTGGAAACTGCATACAAAGTTTGAAATATATGTAATAAGGCAGTGTGACGTCACTGGACCTAAATATGAATTGCAACAGACCACGCTTTATTTGCAGTTTACTCTGTGTAATATAATCGTCATTTTCCCACACTGTTTGCAATAGTCTTTCATTTGATGAAACTTGAGGGTTTATGATCACTTTAACGAAATTATTCACCAGCGTTTACATAATATATTACAATGAGACAGTCTGGAACAAATATTGGTGGAGTTTGTAAAGTTTGTTGTGATTTGTTGGCGTCAAGATCTCTGGACTTGTTCAAGGATAACAACTATAATGTTACAACAACATCATGCCGCGCTAAAGGATCCTCAAAATAGCCTGATGTCTATGGGTAATAAGCCGATCCAGCTTGATTCAAACTCACCTTGTTTGAGAGATTACGCTGGTACCTCACTCAAGACAAAGTCTGTCACTTCTTCCGGGATAACGTCTCATAACTGCGACAGTCGAGCTAGACGACCACGCATTTTGTCAAAACTGTACGTGTGTCTGGGTGGAAAGTTAATAATTCGGATAAAAAATATTTATCTGTACGTCTATTGACTTCGAATTAAAATTTTCTCCAGTTAAAGGTGATGAAACAGATGATAACCATAAATGTTATGCAACACCTATTTCGATCCTAAAACAGATATCAAACCCTAACTGTGAAACCCCCGCGCCATCACCCTTGTTCATATGCATCATGACCGAGTTTTTTGTTGAGTATCACGTATTATATCCAACCGTGTTTTTGGGGGGGACGAAGAAATATTTATACCCAGAGAACTATTGAATTAGAACTGCCATCTGTTGTTTTTAAGTGTTTTGTATTTCCACCATAATATTGATAAATCCATGTACATTCACACGTTTTTGGAGAAATTCTAAGGGAGCGTTCCCATTTATCCTTTTTGCTTCGTTCGTTCAAAACGGTGAAAAAACAAAAAAAACCCAAGTCGTTCTACATCCATCATTTTTATTTTCGTGGAAAACCACTGAAAAAAACATTCAATGCATTGGTTTATTCTGTAGTGAACGAAGTCGTTCGTTTTACAGAAAACCATTGCGTTTACTTCCTTCTTTATTTGCTATGGTTTCATCGTTCGTTGGAAAACAAAACCGCAATAATACGGTCGCGTGGTCACCGGATTATCCAGCCGGATAACGCAATCTCCGTGGACATGGAAAGAGAATTCGATAATTCAATGCCAAATTCCGTAACGTTTGGATAGGAAGTAAATTACTTTTACGTGTAAATATATGTTGGGGTTAAACTACATAATTAGAATGTAAGAAAAATCTGGAATTTTGCGACTCTTCCATTTTATACCAGCATTGATTTGGCCCTTAGTTGAATTTTCAATCCAATTTCCTGACAAAACCAAAGACGACAGTAATGCAGATCCGCCGATTTCCTGTTAAATATTTACATATATATCCAACGAATTAAGTTTCCGAAATCTTTGACGTCTATTCACATAAAATTTGATTTGATCTGGGATAGAATATGATATACTTTATCACAAATTTGATATGATTAGCATTGGAGCTGACGAGATTTTCTCCAATCTCGTAAATATAATCTACTGCCACAATAGATATGTCATTACAGATGGAAGAACCTTACACATATGGTAAAGGACCATTGTGCTGGTCTACTGTCACAGCATAGCAACGATATATCATTCCAGATAAAAGAACCATACAAATATGTTTAAGCACCATGTTGCTAGTGTACTGCCACAATATATCAAGGATATATCATACAAGGTAAAAGAACCGCCGATGCTTTAATCCGCCGATTTCCTGTTAAATATTTACATATATATCCAACGAATTAAGTTTCCGAAATCTTTGACATCTATTCACATAAAATTTGATTTGATCTGGGAGAGAATATGATATACTTTATCACAAATTTGATATAATTAGCATGGAAGCTGATGACGTGTACGAGATTTTCTCCAATCTCGTAAATATAATCTACTGCCACAATAGATATGTCATTACAGATGGAAGAACCTTACACATATGGTTAAGGACCATTGTGCTGGTCTACTCTCACAGCATAGCAACGATATATCATTCCCGATAAAAGAACCATACATACATGGTTAAGCACCATGTAGAAACAACCAAGGCAATACTAAAGTAATAATATTGTATTCTGCTATGTACACAGCTCTGTACGCGCACAATAGGGGTTAGTCTATGGGTTAAACCATGGATCCACGAACGATAAATGGGAACGCTCCCTAAATCACCACACACAACAGTTTAATCTCGGCTCGAGGGCGATTTCGAATGTTTTTTTGCAGATATAAATTTTAAACAAAGGGTTTAGTCTATGGGCCAGGGTGGAATCTGGAACCAACCTTTGTGGGCACGCGGCGTTGTTGAGACATTATTCGGTATTTGAGGCAACGTCGATTCAACGCCGGCATATCAACGTTGTTTTATCGTCAGTACTTCAGCCGTCAACGTTGTATTTGGGTTTGTCCAAAACCAGCGCTGAAATTTGGCGAAAATAATTCACCGTTGGTTCAACGTCGATACACCGTTTGAACATCAAACAATTCAACATCGATACGTAGGCGTTATCTGTAGTAAGTTTTCTCCTCTTTACGCTATGAATAGCAGAAAATTTCATGTGCTCTCGGTCCTTTATACGCAATTTAAAAATGGCCCCAAAATATAAAGAGAAATGATCTGAACTGAACTCTGTATTAGAGATTGATTAGTATAAATGTATCTTTTTGCTAACAGTATCACATTGCATGGTCTTCACCCATCCTGTAATTATTTTGTCACCACAACCCCTTTGCCCAACCAATATTGACCAGAAAGGTTCATGATATATTATATATGGAATTCAATCGATGGAATGTGTGATTATAATTTGGGTTGAACCATAATGGTTCGTTCTTCATCTTCTGTTGAAGTGGATACAAAGCATTCAACGTGTCTTTCCAGAATGGATTTTCTATAGGTCTATTGTTTTATGGAATTTTCTGTTCTCAACATTAATTATGCGTATCGACGACAGCTTCAGGAACGGAACATCCTCAAGCCAAAGTGTCTATAATCTTGGCTGATTTGTACTTTCTTTAGTTTTTATAGAACATAAATATCATCAGGGGGGAGAGGGTAGGAGAAATGAAGAGATATATACAGGATTTTGACAGAGCAAGAGATTTTAGGCCCATCATTCATGTCAGCATTCACCAGAGAACGGTGATGGATAAGTAGGCTTACGAGACCCAACGGGCCCCGCCCCCTGGTAACATCCTTGAGACCATGCATGTATCTAAATGACAACAACTTCACCAGATCACTTGGGTTATTCACATTTTTCTGTAACCCGGCTCCTTTTCGTCAGTTTGACCTTTCTATTCTTTTTTCCCTCGACATTTGACACATTGGATTGCTTCCCTTTCTATACCTCCTCAACATTATATGACAGGTTGAATTTTCCCCCTTTCTTTTCCTTCGACATTTTGTAGATTTTTTATGGGTTATGTCAGATGAGGGGTTGTGGGCTGGGTATAACTCAAGGGGTTGTTCTTTACATAATTGTAATAGACGATTCCAGATTTCGACCTAGTGTTGCTCTAAGATTTCAAGACAATTTCAAGTTGTAGAATACGGCGTGGAATTTCTGCTTCACTAAAGCTGGTCGAGATGGACCAAACAAGCTACTGACAAAATCTCTGTAATATCGTCTGTACCAATGGTGAAATAGAATACACACACCGGAGTCGTGATGTTACTATGACTAAAGATGCAACTTTTATAAAATATAATTACAGTAGAGTTCAAATATCAAATCATGCATGCACAATTTACACTAAGTACAACATTATCATAATGCTGCAGTACTCCGTTTGCTGACCATGCAGTGCCAGTCTAGCTAAATAAAATCCTTGAATTTAATTAAGCCTGAAGTGATTGAGAGGACAAACTAGAAGCATGGCCGTTAAACGGTATGGATTATAATAACTTAAAGATAAATCAGTTGAATGAATTTTAATAATTGTCAATAAACACTAGTGGTTATGCAATATTAATCAAATATAGATGTAAATCTGCAATATATATAAGCGTCTAGTCCGTCATTCCATATTCAACCGTCGTCCATTAAAGAATTTCGGTGTCCATCATCCAAAGACCTAATCCATATAATAACATAAGCACCAAATTAAAAGGATAAATCATAGTATACATAAAACTAGGCTACTTTCCTGCGAGACAGAAGCAGTCCACAGTTTTCAATGATGCCGTCAAGACATCATGATGATCCAAACATATCAAATCCGTATCGCTGATCAGTACGGTATTCTTAATCCATATGATATACATGTACGTTGTAAAGTCGTTATCCAGAGTATGATATATCTCAGTCACGCTTTGATTGTGTCTGTTCATATGGACACTATGAGGATCTTGAAATACATAGGTTCATGCGGCCCCTAGCCCCGGGTTAATCGGAATTAGATACAAGGTACTGATACGAAACGTTCCGCCATAGATCTTGCACGCTGTGCTCGTATTTTGCTATCAGAATGCGATATGCATCGCCAAATTTGAGAAACACGTTTGATATTTCGTAATTCGACACATTGGCCTGCTTTCCTGTCTGTAAACCCCTCGACATACGACACAATTGTCTGTTCTTTATTTTTTTGTTTTTACATTCGACACTAATGCTTTTTTTCTCTATCGACATCGTCATATACTACAGTTTGACTTCCATCCTTTTTGCTTATACGTCCGACACATCTGATTGATTCCCTTCCTGTGACTCCTTGACAAATACGACTGATTGGCTACTCTTTATTGCTTCGAGATTCGACACATTGGAATGTTATCCCTCGACATATGAGAGCTTGTCATTATACAGGCTCTACAGGCTCCACAGTGGACTGCATCTCTTGGGGATGCTCATTCAGGGGCAATCAATGTTCGTAATACTCAAGGCACAGTGGGAACGTCTCTGGCGATTTAACTTGGACAAACTAAGCAGTCCAAAAATGAATGTCGTCAAGTACTTGCCAGTGAACTGTTGAAACAATGCAGTCGTATTTCATTCTTGGGGAGTGGAGGACTGCAAATCTGAATTTGCATCGCAGTTAATATGTTCTTGTTATTGTAACCCTGAATCTCTACTCGCACCACGATTAGTATTTTTAACAGTCAGTTAAATTACTATTTTTGGCTGGTAGATTTTATGTCTCGCAGCAGCAAGTAAGTGTAGACGAGGATGTTGTAGATGCGTTTGGACAGCCAAATGTGAATAACACTCTTTGCCTGCCATCACTGTCGAGTGTATCATCGTTCTTTGTGTGATATCCTTTCATATCTCGAGAGGGAACGAGAATAAGTGATACTCATAGGGACCAGCAAGGTGGTCTTTAAGGTAGCGGGAGACCTAGCCAAAGGCTCAATATACACCTCTTATCTTCTTGCTTAATTACTCGACAAGCTGTGGACCAATTTTATCATATTATATATTTTCTGAAAGCTGTTTTTGTGGAGAAACTGGATATTATTATTATTTCGCAATTTTTCCAAGACTAAATACTCTACACAACTTTGAACAGTAATATTTTCGAAAAGTTTTCCCAATTTTTCACAGCACATATCTTATACATGCTTGGTGCAAATTTATTGGAATTCAAGGCACATATTATTAGCTATCTGAACTAGTAAACTGTGCCACAATTTTAATAATTTCGTCATAGATGTGATTTTATTCAAGTTTATTTAAAAAAAAAATGCTAAAGTTAGTAAAACGCGAATATCTAAAAAACTAAAACGAACTTAGAAAATTTGAAGCAAAGTCGACTAGTTCTATATATGCTAAATAAAATTTGAAAATTTCAAGACTTTAGGCCGATAATTGTGGAAGTTATCAGAGTTGAAAACTCTAGGCCCATACCAAATTCAAAACGGAGAAACCGGCAGAAAACCGAAGTCGAGTACATCTGATTGATTGAAATTGTAGTTTAAGGGCCGCTTCCCATTCGGATTTCGCGGCCCATCAACTCAATGTTTTATTTGGATTTCGCGGTGCATTTCTTTGTTTTCTTTTAATATCTTTTCCAGCGCTAAATATATAAATAAATAAATGAATAAATAAGTAAATAAATAAATGAATAAATAACAATGATAGATTAGCAGGAGATATAAATAGAAGTAAATAAAAGTCGCTATGTACAAGTTCGTAAGTCTCTTTCGGTTTTTTTTGGTTAAGCTATACTAGTAAATATGAGTTCACTGTAGGTCTAATCGCGTGGATGATTCCTTTGTCTTGGTACCCCTTGTACGCACAAAGCCGTCCAGAAAAAACTGGGAGAACCATGGGCGTCTTCAAGATTTTTCGAATCGACTTCCCTAACGACGCCCTTGGGAACAGAGTGGGTTCTTCCAGAAGTCTGTGCCTGTAGCAATTGCTTGGAGTGTGTATTGGGGCACAGGACGGCAGGTCTACGTCCTATATTGTGTGAAAGTCAAGGATGATATTCTGTGTTGAGGCGTCATTTCGGTGTCATATATGGGGTAGCGTGTCTGTGTGGTTTAGGATTTGATATTCTGGTTGCTCAGTTCGGTGGGGTAGCGTGTCTGGCGTGGTACAGGGTCGAGTATTCTGGACGTTCTTGTGGACCGACGATGATGATCTTCATCATGTTCATCTCCATTTGGTGCTGTTTCATAATATTTGTCGTCATAGGTGTTCTGTTTCATGGCTGGTCTTCCTCGTCTGTGGTCTTCAGTGTGCTGTGCCTGTATTACAAAGAATAGAAGAGTTTGTAGTTTCTTGTTTTCTGGTGTTATTTTTTGCCATCGACACGAGTACATCTGTGCGACGTTATTCATTTTATAGCCTATACTTCATTAATTTTTCATAGAGTGACAGATAATACTCAGTAACAAATCAGCAAATTTGTCATTTTAAATGATTTTTGTGTCCAAGTCATTAAAAAGCTGAAATAAAAACGATTTTTTTGCTAAATTTTCCAGTAAGATTCGCCGACGATTGTCATTTTGACACCTCGCGAGTTGTGCACTGCGGGGCACCACGGGAGCTCTGAGTAAATGTCAAGTACTTGAATAGACGTCTCCCTGTAAAGAATCAAGCGATTAGTCTTTGTGAATTACCAGATACAATGGAGAGCATTTGTGTACTAGAAATGTCGATTACAGCAAACAAGATCAGACGTGGAAATCCTGACAAGAAAATTCGATTTTTTCATTATGTCTCATGGGCGAACAGAACGAAGGTAATTCTATTTCATTGTGGAATTTATGTTCGTATGCTTTGTCCCTTCAATCCTCCATTTATTTTATATCGCCAGGTGATCAAAAGATATACGGCAAATATATATTCGAATACTAAGTATATTTATATATATATTTTTTTGTTTTGCTTCAGGATCACGACATTACCATTCCAAAAGAGTGTTGTGGCTTCAGTTTCCCCCGAGAAGTTCTGGCGTTCATAAGGGCAATTCTTCCTGGCAACGTTGTTGGGGAAATCCGTGATGACGCTTTTGGCATTGGTCTAACATCGTTTTGTGGAGCGGTATTACAGTGAATATCGGTGAAAACATTAGTGCGAACAACACATATAGATTTTATTGATACATAACACATCTATATTTTGTACTGAATAAAAATATTGATAAGGAAATATTTGTTATTCTTCAAGATTCGTCTCCTCGAGTTCAGAATTTGATGAAAATAGAGTACTAATGTATAACATCTGCTCCGTAATGAGTGGTTTGTTTTGTTTAGCTACATAAAACAAATACACCCTCACTGTACACAAGTCGCGTCTGTAATTTGATAAATTAGCAAAACACCTCTGGCTAGGTCTCCCGCTACCTTAATAATGATCGTCCAAGTGTTATATTATGGTAGCTATGTTCATCCTAGCACAAACTTAATCGTCTCTTTTGTAATTTGGTGCTCAAAGTGCTTGGAAGAAGGTGTCGATTATGAAGTATTAACTATGGATGGTATCTGGTTACTGACATATCGAATCTGACGCTCAGATGTATGGATTGGGAGAAGTTCGGATAAACAACGATAGCCTAGTGGAGGTAGGGTCGGCTTTACCTGTTTAAAATATAAATAATATCAAATCTCCAATGCACTGTTGCTGCAGACGTACAGGTTAGTTTGACATAAGTTATGTTTCTTCGATCAGTTTTATGTTTGTCTCATGCACCATCGCCTACAATTAAATCTCTGTTCTTTCTTTTGAAGTTGCTGCCGCATTGATCGAAAGAACAGGACACAAAACCTTGTGGGATGAAAGAAAATAACATTTTATTTACTGAAACGAAATCAAAGGAAACTTTCGAAAATGCAATATTATCTTGGTGACTCACGCAATTATTCTTTGTCTATTGAACTCATTATCGTATAGGGCCTAACTACTACCCATAAATTTGACATCTCAAGAATGATGTATAACCGACACTATTAATGAATGTTATTGAGTGGAAATATTCATGAAATCGTTCTTTCGAGCTACTAAAACCAGGATTAGGAGTGCGACTATACCTTCTCAACCGTGACGAAGTAAAACTCGAACGTGAAATTGAAACATGAATACTAAAGGTTGACAAACAGTGGCAGAAACGACACAAGGGAAGGGCACCAAATGTCAACAGACTTTTGATACGAAAAATCAGAACGGAAAGCCATGCGTAGGTGTATGTACCAAATAAAGAGTCATTTATGAGATCAATGGTAAGAGTAAGAGAAGAGAAATTCTTATTAGTTCTGCAAATTAGAAAAGCGTAATTTTACAAATATATGCATGCCAACTATCATCACAAATAATTAAATATAAAAATGAAGTCAAAAGAAATACTGAATGAAATGGTCCAATTTTACTTATTGCAAGCCGGATTATAGACTTATAGTCTATTTATAGACGACGGCAAAATTCACCCTCTTTCACAGTCACAATATCGTTTTCATTGTTGAAGACAAAATGTTATGATCATGGGTTTAAAATGATACCTTCCTCTGAAAAAGATGAAAAATGGCAAATCCCCAGGTTCCGAGAGTTTTTCGGTGGACATTTACAACTCTTGCTAGAACAAGCTTGGGGCGTTCTTTATAAAATCCATAAATCGGGCTTATTCAGATCTCCAGACTTTCAGAAACAGGGGGTGATTATTTGGAAAGGGCCCCAAATTGCATCTTCCTGTATAGCCAATCGAATTATGAAAATAATTCCCCGAGGATGTTCCTCCCTGCCGATAGACATGAATCCTTGAGGCGTGCCATGTCTGTCTTCTCCTCGAGGATGTTCCTCCCTGACGATAGACATGAATCCTTGAGGCGTGCCATGGTTCTCCTCGAGGATGTTCCTCCCTGCCGATAGACATGAATCCTTGAGGCGTGCCATGGTTCTCCTCGAGGATGTTCCTCCCTGCCGACAGATATGAATCCTTGAGGTGTGCCATGGTTCTCCTCGAGGATGTTCCTCCCTGCCGATAGACATGAATCCTCGAGGCGTGCCATGGCTCTCCTCGACGAATTTCCTCCCTGCCGATAGACATGAATCCTTGAGACGTGCCATGGTTCTCCTCGAGGATGTTCCTCCCTGCCGATAGACATGAATCCTCGAGGCGTGCCATGGCTCTCCTCGACGAATTTCCTCCCTGCCGATAGACATGAATCCTTGAGACGTGCCATGGTTCTCCTCGAGGATGTTCCTCCCTGCCGATAGACATGAATCCTCGAGGCGTGCCATGGCTCTCCTCGACGAATTTCCTCCCTGCCGATAGACATGAATCCTTGAGACGTGCCATGGTTCTCCTCGAGGATGTTCCTCCCTGCCGATAGACATGAATCCTCGAGGCGTGCCATGGCTCTCCTCGACGAATTTCCTCCCTGCCGATAGACATGAATCCTTGAGACGTGCCATGGTTCTCCTCGAGGATGTTCCTCCCTGCCGATAGACATGAATCCTCGAGGCGTGCCATGGCTCTCCTCGACGAATTTCCTCCCTGCCGATAGACATGAATCCTTGAGACGTGCCATGGTTCTCCTCGAGGATGTTCCTCCCTGCCGATAGACACGAATCCTCGAGGCGTGCCATGGCTCTCCTCGACGAATTTCCTCCCTGCCGATAGACATGAATCCTTGAGACGTGCCATGGTTCTCCTCGAGGATGTTCCTCCCTGCCGATAGACATGAATCCTCGAGGCGTGCCATGGCTCTCCTCGACGAATTTCCTCCCTGGCGATAGACATGAATCCTTGAGACGTGCCATGGTTCTCATCGAGGATGTTCTTCCCTGCCGATGGACATGAATCCTTGAGGCGTGCCATGGTTCTCCAGGCTAATTCCCTGCAAGACAGAAGCAGTCAACAGTTTTCAATGATGCCAGCAAGACATCATGATGTTCCAAAAATACCAAATCCGTATGGCTGATCAGTACAGCGTTCTTAATCCATATGATATACGTTGTAAAGTCGTTATCTAGAGTGTGATGTATCTCAGTCACGCTTTGATTGTGTCTGTTCATATGGACACTATGAGGATCTTGAAATACATAGGTTCATGCGGCCCCTAGCCCCGGGTTAATCGGAATTAGACACAAGTTACCGGCACGAAACGTTCCGCCATAGACCTTGCACGCTGTGCTCGTATTTTGCTATCAGGATGCGAAATGTCGCCAAATTTGAGAAATACGTTTGACATGAATCGTTAATGCGTGCCATGGTTCTCCTCGAGGATGTTCCTCCCTGCCGATAGACATGAGTCTTTGAGGCCTGCTATTATTCTCCTCGAGGATGTTCCTCCCTGCCGATAGACATGTAGATCCTTGAGGCGTGCCATGGTTCTCTTCGAGGATGTTTCTCCCTGCCGATAGCGGCAATTAACGCGGTGCGTTTATAAACGACTCTTTCCGTACTTGCATGCGTGTGTTGGTTCGGGCGCTTTAGATTCAAGGCGGCAAATCTACATAGACGATGCCAATGGTAATAATACACATAGTTAGATTGGCAAGACATCTCGCTTTGGATTGTATCTCAATAGCCAATATTAAAAAATGAAACGTGAAAAACGTACGAGTGGAAAGGTGAATGTTTTACGGGTTACTATGCATTGACGTCGCAATGGCCTTGTGAAGTCATTTTGCTATCTACGACCGTCGGTCATTTCAAGCTATCTATTCGATAAATATAGAGCCGCTTGATGCTCTGGTTGCTAAGGATGCAGGTTTGGAAAGTTTGCCGGTGTGAGTATTTTTGTTGTCGAAAGTTGCATAAGCCAGTCCGACTGCTATGGGCGCCAGCTAGGAAGAAATCGTGTTAAAAGATTCTAGACACGAAATTATAGATCGCCATACAAAAACATTACACCTGCCAATATGTTATGTGCTTGCGACCACATTGGTTAACATTACACCTGCCAATATGTTATGTACTCACGACCACATTGGTTAACATTACACCTGCCAATATTTTATGTACTTACGACCACACTGGTTAAAATTACACCTGCCAATATGTTATGTGCTTACGACCACATTGGTTAGCATTACACCTGCCAATATGTTATGTGCTTACGACAACATTGGTTAACATTACACCTGCCAATATGTTACGTGCTTACGACCACATTGGTTAACATTACACCTGCCAATATTTTATATGCTTACGACCACATTGGTTAACATTACACCTGTCAATATGTGGCACGGGTTCGAGCCCAGTTGGTGAATGTGTGAAAGTTTGTCAGTTACTTGCCGAAGGGCGGTGGTTCTCTCCGGTACTCCGGCTTCCTCCACCAACCAAACTGACTGTCACCATATGAGTGAAACAAACTTGAGTGTGACATTAAGCCAAATTCCCTCCCTCCCTCCCTCCCTCCTGTCAATATGTTATGTGCTTACGACCACATTGGTTAACATTACCCCTGCCAATATGTTATGTGCTTACGACCACATTGGTTAACATTACACCTGTCAATATGTTATGTGATTACGACCACATTGATTAACATTAAACCTGCCAATACGTTATGTGCTTACGACCACCTTGATTAACATTACACCTGCCAATATTTTATGTGCTTACGACCACATTGGTTACGCATGGAATGGTCTATCGTCATCGATCGTATAACAGCAATAAGAAAATTATAGTATATAAAAAAAACATAGGCCATTTTCCTGCGAGAAAAAGGCGTTCAACTGTTTTCAATGATGCCGGCAAGACAACATGATGTTCCAAATATCAAATTCGCATCGTCGATCAGTATCCTCACATCAATATGATTTTCGGTAAAATAGTCATAGAGATTGATGTATCTTATTCACGCTTTGAGTGTGACTGTTCAGATGAACGTCATGAAGATCTTGAAGTATATGAGTTTGTTGGTTGTTTGAAGTTTAACGTCGCACCTAATCTTATTGGTCACACGGCGACGATGACTCAAACAAACATACCCTAGCAAAAACCCTAACAAAAACCTAATCAAAACTACAAAAAAAATTGAATTTCGAATTTTGAAAATTAGGCTCTACAGACACTGATCACAATGGATCCTTAGAGAGCCTAATCTGTTTGGCACTTTAATCTACCTCCTGTGCCAGACAAACATGGTATAGTCCTGCAGAATCGGGCGATATTTCGGGAGAATTGTGGGTTTTGTGATAAAAGCACCAAATTTGGCACAGTGAAAGCTCATGACCTACTGATCAAATCCGGATATGGACCCAACTTGAAAAATCCAAGATGGCCGCCATTTCCAATATGGCCGCCAAGTATATAGGAAATTCAAGATAATTGGGAAATTATTCGCATACAGTCCATTATTCCAATAGTTAAAGGAATGCTATCAAGTATCATGCTGCTGTGATTCACTTTGTACAACTGCATCGCCTTCAAGCTATGAATAGTATGTAAATTATATAATTAGATAATTACCTCCACCCCCTCCAGTCGCGAGGAATGTATAGGTATTAGGACTTCCTAAAATATTCCTGTGAGATGATAAACATATTGGTTGAGTATATTTTTACTTACTACAAAAGGTCTATTGCTCATTTCCAAACCTGTTTACACTATAGGATCATGAGAAAATTCAAGATGGTGGGCATATTATGCCTTTGATCTTTTGATTATTAAATGAACAATTAATGGTTTGGTTCAAAACAATTTGAACCAGCTTTATCTCTCAATATTAATATTTGTACAGTTAGCCAAGAAATCTAACTTCTAATCCGACATTTAACTGAAAATGTTAGAAATATGATTTCCAGCAAACATGCTGTGATATGTTGTCCGCCATCTTGGCGTTAACAGCTCCTTTTCCGAGTTGAACTCATAGGCATAATGTGCAAACATCGATACATTTGTCAAGGCGAGGACACTGATCGCATCCACAGTCTACGCTGACAAGTACCACATGTATGTATTATAAATACTAGAACAGCACCTCTCGGACATGACTAGTAAGTCGGCATTAGTGCGTATACAAATCTTCAGCTGACACAGTCAATCGCGATCACACGACCCTCCACACTGACAGAGTGTGGTACATTGCATTTCTGCTCGGACACACTTGCATCGCCCCCTACACCACTTGGCAGGAAACGTACAGCTGGGAGAACAGAGCGCAATTCTGCTTAAGCGAAGTGATTTGCTGTTTGTCCTTTGACACTGATCTTGGTGGGGGGCAACTGAAGAGAGGCAGTTTGTTTTGTTTGATTGGCTCTGACAGTGGCTTGGTTCTGGCTTCTAGTCGTTCTTTCACAAAGCTTTCATACTGTGTCTGCCCAACTGTTTGAGCAACCCGTGGATCTACAATGTCATGGGTGTCCAAGGCTAGCAAGTCCTTACTCCGTTCAAGAAAAGGATTCCCCATTTCCACGATTGTGTCACGCAGCGCTTGAACTTGCTTCCTGTGTGTGGCCTGTACCCCTTTCACTTCTTCGTGATGTCGGAAATCTGGAACCTTACTTTGGTTTCGCTTGATGAAATTCATTGATGACTCGAGCCACCTCTGCACCTGAAATCATCCATCGTAGTAGCTGGGATGTGTTTTCAGTGAGCCCAACTGCTCCTTCGTCGCCTTTGACGCATTTATTATTTTGTTCATGCGCCTGGTCAATTGGAATAGCGGAGAAAGCATGTTGGGCCTTGTTCACCACAAAATTACCCTTGTGAAATTCTTCAGCCACAGCAGGGTGGTTGCTCCCCAGGGAAACCATGTCACGAATGTGAATGGGCAGCCATCGTGCATAGTTTGGATGATCCAGCGCAAAAACCCACGGGACGATGGAAGTGATGGCATCTTTGTACAGTTCAAAGTTTCCCTCTCTCAAGGATCTGACAAATATTAGAATGGTCAACTCGAACTCCAAGGTAACTGACCAGTATTGGAATTGTGGACTTTCCGTTTCTCTTTGTGTCCGCCAGGCATGGAAGTCGAGGCGTTCAGTAGATGGTGTGGTTTCCATGTAGTATTGGTATGCCATCTCCATGAGGAGGTGCAGAACACCGGCAGTCACTTGGTGGGCATGCCTTGCCCTTGTCACATGTGAGGCTTTCAGAAAGGAATCGGCAGTTCCTGGGGATGCTATATTAGCTGCTGCCAGGGCACTGGTCCAACCGCTGCCTTCCAACCAGTCACCAATTGTCTTGAGTGCAGCCATTTCAATATGTAAGCCCCCAAACATGACAACGAGATGGTTCTCCCCATGGGTGTCGGGCCAGTTCCACTGTATCTGTTTTGCAACAGCGTATAATGGCTGGTCACAGGCTATTATTGGTATTTGTCCATGGTTGAGAAAATGAACAGCTTGTTGGACAACATCAATGGAATGTTTGATCATAGCTGGTGACTTTGCTTGCTCTTGAAACAAAGGTAAGAGGGAACTTTTGTCAAGTGGCCTTTCTTCAGACTGTTGTTGATCTGCATGTAAAGCTGCCCAAGAAGTCTTCATGTCCTGAGATTCGTCCTCTTCCAGCACATTTCTTACATGATCGAGCCATCTGAGAGAAAAATGTATTAATTATACACTGACAATAACTACCTCAAGGTTTCACTTGCTTCAATAGACATAATTTATAATCTTCATTATAGTACTTACCTGTACTCGTCACGAAGAGCTGTAGGTATAAGCTCACAGCTTGCAGTCATTTGAGACTGGACTGGTGGAACGACGGGGATAGCTGTCTTGAAACTGACAGGAAGCACGTTGCTATATGCTTCTGGAAGTTGAGCAATTCTTTTCTTACCCGATGTTGTTTTATCTATCAACACAACCCCTCGGTCTTCACCCATATGGTCTGCACTGGGATGCTGAAACAAGGATATCCCTGTCCCATGAAGAGCCCCCTGCGCTGTAGTTGAACTGGGATTATGATCGATGTTGTCGACAGCTCCAGTTGTAAAGAGTCCCTTTCGAAGATTTGGTGGGCATACGACATCTTCCAGTTCAAAACGTGCGGACACAGCATTTCCCATATCTGTGGATAAGGTAAGTACTCGATCGTACGACACTGTCAAACCAAGACTATTGAGCTTTTCCACGAGGCCACGCTTTCTAGTTTCAGCATGCAGCAGAAGACCCAGGTAGATCGGAAGCGGTGGTTCACGATCAACAGAGTGGTACAATGATGTCGAATCACCACGG